>JAVXUP010002551.1:0-122475 GCA_033070095.1 Escallonia herrerae | reverse complement strand
TATGAGATGTCAATCATTGCGTGATCTGCATGAGATTGAATTCACTGAAGTACATAAAATTGACGGTTTTCCATGTTTAACTTGGTTAATAAACAACGGTCATAGTCCATGATTGCGTTATCAAATATTATGTATAAGCCATTTGACTTTCCCTATTGATTTTTTAATTAAAAGTTTGGTTAATTGGGATCGACATCTTGTGATCCACCACTAGTGCTCAAGATATACACCAAAAGGGATAAGTACAAAGAGACGCAATACATAAGAAAGAAAGAAAGAAAGAAGTGTTTGTTTGTGTAAGTATGTGGGTGGGTGGGTGGGTGTTGGGCTTGAAAGGGGGTGTGGGGGTGGGGTGTTCAAGTTAGAATTGCTACACAAGTAAGTTGGTAAGCCTCCGATGCTTGTCTTATAAGGTTAGCTCAAGAGGTACTCTTATTGCCTTTTGTGCAGTATATGGTATATAATTTTTAGGCTTAATTGCACAGTAAACATTGTGTTTGGTAATGAAGTGCAACCAAACCCCCAAAGTTTGCAACTCAAACCCAAGACTCCAAGGTTTACCACTTGTCGCAATCTCAGGATTTTATTAACAGACGTGCAAAAATTCGTTAGTTATCAAGGGTAAGATGGTCAATCCATAATTTTTTATTAATATGTCATCTTTTTCTTCCATCATTGCCCATCCCAACCCACCACCACCAAACACCAACAACATACATTCTGAAATCCCATAATACGTAATCCCACTATAATCAATAGCTTGAATAAAAAATTTCATTCATATATTGATCACCACCATGCAACACTTTTCAGTACCATGGACATTCAAAATCACAACCACCATTCACCTCTAATGGCATTGCCACACCAACAATCACCACTGAATTACCCACCACCATTCGCACTCGACAGCACAACTAACACCCATAACCACCACCAACATTAAACCCACCATTGTATCCTGACATCACGCTGATGAACCCACAAACTCCATTACTACAAAGAAACCACCACCACCATCAACCAGGCGATAATGATGATTCAATTATGATGGTGGCTTTAGATCTAAGCAGATCTATGATTGTTGGTGGGTCTTGTGGTGACGGCTAGGTGGTCATTTAAAATGATGTTAGTGGGTTCATGGGGATATACAGTGGTTGATTAGGACGAAGTTAGGGTCTTTGGGCTTTACAATGGCTAGTGGTGGTGACGGGTCAATGGTGGTATTGGTGGTAGATCAAGGATGGCAGCGTTCGTGGGTTGGTGCAAGCGATGGATTTGGCAATGGTTAGTGGATGTTGTGGTAGTGGTTGGGTGGTCGTTTGAAATGGTGTTGGTAGGTTGATGATGATAATACGATGGGTGGGTGGGGTGGAGTTAGGTTAGAACAGAAGGAGCAGCTAGCGGCATTCGAGGAATGAGAAGAAAGAAAGGAAAAAGAAAAGAAAAGAAAAGAAAAGAAAAGGTAAAAAGAAAGAAATAATAAAGACGCATGTCTCGATCTGGGCCGTTGAAGTTGATTGAGATATGACTTTATGCTGAAATAATACATGGAATGATCTGAAAAGACAAAAGTACTCTTCAAAAGTAATGGAATCATTGACTCCCGTTAGTAAAATCTTGAGATTGTAACAGATGGCAAACCTTAAGGTCTTGGGTGTCGAGTTGTAAACTTTAGAGTTTTGGTTGAAATTCTTTGCCAAATATAGGCTTTATAATGCAATTAAGCCTAATTTTTACACAAAGCACATAATGTTACCTTTTGTCCTTCCTTTTTCTTACTTTTCTTTGGGTGCACCGCATAATGTTGACAGGAAAGTGTCTTCTTCCAAGTGCAGTGACAAGAATCTCTGATTATTGGGAGACTGTTCATGGGGAGAGTAGAGAGTTTAGGACTAATTATTAGAGATTGGACAATTTGTTTGGCCTCCATTAGTGAGATTCACGGTACACTTTTGAGTAGAAAAACGAATATTAAAACCCAGTCAGCTTAGAACTTTATCAAATGCCTTAGGTTGAGGGTTGTTGCTTCAAGGAATAGAAAATAAGCATGCGACGACAAAGTACAAAACCCCCGCCAGGATTCCTCACAATCACGATTAGATTAAGGTTGGAGTTCAATATGTTTTGGCGGATTCGATCATCCCTATCGCAAAGAAGTACTTTATGTAACTATTAAATTTTTACATCGATCAACTACACATGAAGATTGAGATTAATTTTTATGCTTGGTAAACTTCTCTTCCTCTTGAATATGATTTTGAGTAGGACACCAGATTTTAATTGCATAATTATCACATGAAATTTTGTTTACACACTCTCGCAGTGGTTTTAATTCCCACCGCAACAAAGCCATTTGGCTTATTTTCTCCCTTTAATGTAGGAAAAAATGGTGACAAAATGATTTGCTTCCGGCATACAAAAAACCACTAAAAGGCATTATAAAAAGGCTATTTTAGGTGAATATTTTTTTGGTTGGTGATAATTGTAGCATTTATTCCGTAATTTGTGCATAACATGGTGCCATGGGGTTAAAAGGCACAAAAGAAAAAGAGCAGCTCTTAGATTGTCTTATTTTAAAGTAGTCATATGATAACTCAAATCTATAGTCATGCATGTGGAGAAATTCTAATTGGTAGTCTCTGGAAATGCCTACTGCCCAGGAGAATAATTCCGCTTGAGCTTCTTGTCTTTTGTTTGAGCGTCCTTTCCTCCTAACAAATAAGATTATGAGGAGCGAGAAGCTTTAAGGAGGAGCGAGGTTCAAAATTTTCGTTAGAGACAACTTTTAATATACTCATCAATCATAAAATGTACACATAGGCTCCATCAGGGACTAGGATGAAGCTCGTAATTAAGTCAAGCTGAGTAAAGTAGCTTAAAGCTCTCGTCCCTGTTAAAATTTGGAACGTGTGAAAAACTATTGTTATATATGTTTCAGACATCACGTTGTGAAATTCTCGTAGACCAATAATACGCAGTGGCATTCAATGCGCGTCATTAGTCTCACTTCACTCATTATTTACTACGCGTGAAGCACGCATCTATTCCTGACGAAGTAACAAGAATTAAAGATAACTCGTTTTCTTCTATTCGCCATGAAAAGGCCAACCTCTAAGATTAACCATTTCTCTCGAATGTTGACCTTATTCAATTCATCTTTCGATTTCCATGTACCCCAGTGAGATCCGTACATGAAGGCGATGTCAGGATGAAGGTTTGCGAAGTCAAAAGGCTCTTAGCCAAAACTACTAAAACGCCATCCTAGTATTTCAACACATAATAATTTAAACCTAGGATAGTTGGTCCCCCAGCCTGGTGCTTTGTTCGTCAATTACAAACACCTCGACACACGGTTGCGGAAGGTGCACTCCAACCTCGGCCAAACAAAAGTAATGTGGCCTAATCCTGTATACTATAGTTGCTGCCATTTGTTTTGACATGATACTTTATCCTAAGTTTTGCATTTTATGGAGATGTAGAAGAGGATAATGATAGAACGTGCCCCTAGTTCTCTAGAATTCCTACGAAAATGATACAACTATGATACCATCGTACGATACAAAATGGGAGAATCAGTGCCCTCCATCTTAGTGTTTTATATCTCATCAACTTTTCTATGACTCGTTTCAAAATACACATGTTTTTTTTAGTAAATTATTAGGAATAACTGAATTGCGTTAGATTCTATAGCTTAGTAAAATATTACTTTTCCTCTACGAGAAAAGAAAATTTGAATAAAAATTTGGCCCCTGCCAACCCCCTATAGTTCCGCCCAAAAGGGTTGTCAATAACTACAAGATATAGATGCTTAAATGTTGAATTTTTCATGGTTTGAGACGAAGTAGCCCTCAAAGCAAGTAATGAAAAAAGAAAAGCAGAAATTAAAATTATATTGCTACATACATGTTTCATTATCGGTATTCAAATCATTATGTGAAAGGGAACGATCTCACTTTACATCTTAATTAAAAACAAAAAAAAATGGTGTTGTCCATAAGATGCATTGCATTCCGCAGGTGAATACAAACGCGTAAGCAACTAAAATGTGCATGACACAGAAGGAGAGAAGATTAAAAGGAAGATAAAGTTACGAAAAGATGTCCATACAACTAGACGTAGCAACCAACAGATCAGAGAAGAAGAATAATGAAGTAAACAAAAGATGAAGGTCAAGAATGCGAGAGGGCTGGGAGCACAACTTGCAATGGTATCAGATTCTAAGCCGATGGTGCAACTGAAGAGCCACCTTGGAATGCGTACTAGTACCTGCAGACCAAGGGGCCAATGAAAATTGCAAGAAAACAAATTAAACTTTAGAAAAGTTATATAAGATCAGAAAAGCTCATCCTAATCACTGAGGTTTCAACATGGCAAAGAATGGAGGGATTGGTCTGCAGCCATAGAGGGCTTATAAACTTTTCATGTACCTTTTGGCTTTTCCAGGTTTACTGCCAGGTATCATGGCGGGCTATAGCATCAACCATTACTATATGCATATTGTATGTGTGTAAATTGGTTAAAATCATGCAAATTTAGAAACAGAGTTGAGTTTTGCAAAGAAATGGATAGCCATGTTAACATTCTTTTATTCTACCGTGATTCCGATAAAGAATATAACTGCTTTATCTTCTTAAATATGAGTTTTGTCGTATGTCATATAATATAAGATGGTGCAACCTTTCAACATGTTGTCGGTATCTGCATATTTACCTTTTTCTTTTAAAACAATCTGTTTAGGCCAACGAGAATGATGAGCTCTACACCCAACCCCCTACCCTCGGGAACCGGCAGCCCCACCTGCTTAGAATTATACTCACTATCCAGATTCAACCCCTGGAATCATAGACTGGAGTTGTTAAATGGGCTCAGAATGTCCGCTTCCGCACGGTGGGGGTGTGCAAGCCACAGTTCCGGATTAAAAAAAAAAACACTTCATTTGACAGTTTTTTATTCTCGAGTTTAAATTAATATAATGGCTGCGATGATGGAACTCAAGCATTTCCCGAGGTCTTGAGGGCAACAATAACTCCTGCAGTACCAAAAGAAAACTATCACTAGAATAATTGAAAAAAGAAACCGTCACAGGTGGACAACTTAGAACTTCGTAAAAAGTGCATGAAGGTGACTTTGGTGAGATAGAGGGAGAGGTAAAGAGAGAAATCTTGTGTTTTTTCGGGCTAATTACATTTAAGTTGGCATTTGCCTTGTTAACCGTCACAAGAAAGCTTCTCCTTCCCGTCCAATCTGGGTTGTTTACATGGACACTCTTTGTAGATGGGTCGTCAAATGCAAGTGGGAGCGGAGCTGGATTAATAATGAATGGGCCAGATGGCCTAACCGTAGAGTACGCTTTTCACTTCGACTTCCAGGCTTCCAACAATGAAGCAGAATATGAAGCCTTGATAGCTGGCATGCATCTAGCCCATGCAATGCGCGCAGCATCCCTTCATGCTTTCAGTGATTATGTGCTCGTCGTAAAACAGGTGTCAGGCGAATACGACGCAAAAGACCCAAAGATGGCTGACTACCTGCATAAAGCAAAAGAGCTTGCGAATACTTTCACTCTTTTCAAGATCACACAAATCCGCAGAGAAGACAACACTTCTGCAGATGCACTTTCAAGATTGGCCTCTCTCAACTCATCAGGTTTCGGCCGTACAATCCATCTGGAACTTTTGACTGAACCGAGCATCCTCGCTTTAGGAAGTCATGCAAACTGAGCATGAGCCGTCTTGAATTGATCCCATCAAGGCCTACCTTCAAGCCGACGCATTGCCTGTCGATTGGAAGCAAGCCAGAAGCATCATCCTTTGCTCGGCTCGATACGCCATAGTGGAGGATGTATTATACAAATGCTCCTTCACTCTTCCTTACCTCCGTTGTCTTACCCCGTTAGAAGCCAACTATGCACTACGAAAAGTCCACGAAGGCATATGTGGACAACACTTGGGAGGACGTGCACTAGCACACAAAGTTCTGCGCCAAGGATATTACTGGCCGACTATGCATCACGATGCCTTGGACTATACGAGGAAGTGTGATGCTTGCCAACGTTTCTCCCCAATTCCCAGACAGTCACGAAGTCCCCTATCATCACTGAGCAGCCCCATACCATTCGCAATGTGGGGAATGGACATTATGGGCCCATTCCCTCCGGCTACAGCCCAACGCCGCTTTGTAATTGTGGCAATCGATTACTTCACTAAGTGGGTTGAAGTCGAGGCCCTAGCAACAATATCCGAAAAGAAATGTGAGGATTTCTTTTGGCGCGTTGTTGTTTGTCACTTTGGAATCCCATTTGTACTCGTCACTAACAATGGAAAACAATTCGACAACCCCACCTCTCGGACGTTTTGTGCCAACTTAACAATTGAACAACGCTTTACCTCCGTGGCACACCACAAACCAATGGGCAGACGGAACTTACGAATCGTACACTTCTCCAAGGGATAAAGAAAAAGCTGGATGGAGCGAAAGGACTATGGGTAGATGAACTACCCAAAATCCTCTGGGTTACAATACGACGACAAGAACCTCTATGGGCGAAACTCCCTTCAATTTATCATTTGGGACCGAGGCCCTCATTCCCGTTGAAGTAGGATTGCCATCCCTTCGACTGATAACCCACGACCCTGTTCAAAATAAGGAAGACCTCTGAGCTAACCTTGACCTCTTCGACGAGCGTCGTGAACAAGCGGCAGTGCATCGAGTATCCAAATTCTATGACCAAAGACTCTGACATCACGTATTCCGAGTAGGCGACCTCGTCTTGCCCCAAATTGAAGCTTCGGCTCCGCGCGAAGCGGTTGGCAAGTTGGCACCCAACTGGTAAGGTCCTTATAAAGTGGTCAAGCTAGGAGGCCCAGGCGCCTATCACTTAGAGCACATCGATGGAAGAGCCATACCTCGCACGTGGAATGCAGCGAACTTAAGGCGCTACTACGCATGAGCAAGACCGAGGGGGCCCATACCCCACCGCCTCTATGATTGTTTTCGCTCTTGTTTTAGATCTTGCTCATGCTTTAGAATTGTTCTTATTTGACTCTACAGCTTTGTACAGCCTAGCAGTCCGAAGTTATTTTTCCATTTTCTTGGACTTGGCTCAGCCATTGATGTATCTTTCTTTATCATAAATGGAAAAAGATTCGCATGTTCACTTTAACAAACAAGAACAAGCACAAAATAAGCCTTGATTGCATTAAAGATGAAAAGTTACGCAATAGGCTCGAAGGCCATACAAAAAGTGCAGTAAAGGATCCTAAAGGACTATCCTAGGCCATACAAGGCAATCCTAGTCTATTATGCAACATTCCCTTGTTGCCCCGCTTTATGAAGTTCATGTCTTGAAACAGTCCCAGATGCTGGACCGAAAACACCCAAGCTGTGGCTAACAAAAGGACTAGTGAGCGATCGAGAACTCACAGCCTTCCTTCATTCGGCTTCTTCGGTCCGACGCTCGATTTCAGCAGCAACCTCACGGGCAAACTTGTGCTCATATCAAGATCAGGATGATCTTTGGAAACATCACTCTTGCACTCGTTATAACCATGCACAAGTGCCCCTTTTGAATTGCGGTAGCGTTGGTCTATGAAAGCCTTGGACCTCTTGAATTGTTGAACTGCTTGAAGAGCGATCGATGCTTTCTCGGCCTCTAAATGAGTAACATGAGGTGAGAGTTTGACATTCTTGGCGGTCAAACCAGTGTTGGCCAGCTCCAGTCACTCCATTTTCTTACTCAAATCATCGACTTTCTTCTCGGCCTCCCTACAAAAGTTATTCTCTATCATAACTTTCTTTTTCTCTTCGTCCAGCACTTTGTCTGCAGCAATCAGCTTCTCTGCTCCAATCTGCACCTGCGCCATAGCCTACATGACAAGAGTTAGAATCATAACGAAACTTTCAATAATAAGAAGAGAATAAACCAACCTGTGACATCAGCTGAACCATCCCATTAGCAGTCTCAATAACGCCATAGGACGATAGTGTCTTGCGATCCATAGGGATGATCCCATGGCTAGACCAGTCCCACGCCGTGCGAGGGGACTTGAAAACCGATTCCTCAATAGAAACCCCCCAAGCAGGACGATGAGGAGCATCAAGTCAAGCAGAAGAAGATGTAGCTTTACTCCCGCTCTACTCGGTGCTTTTCTCTTCTTGGGAGCTTATTTGGGTTTGTCCACCGCTGACAAACCCAAGACGAAGTCCTCAGTGTCTGTCTGAGTCACTTTTGGCTGAGACCCTGAGACCAGCGCACCAAAATCCAAGTCCTGTATTTCCTCCTCTTCAACACCGTGTACGGAGGCCAGCTCGTCAGGGATGATGTCCCCCAAAACCCCAAGAGCGTTGAATAGCAGAAGATCCCCCGGCGCTCGAGATGACATGATCTCTGCACACAAAACAAGAGTAAGAGCGCTATTAAAAGTTAGATAAGCATAAGGCTTGAAAAGGGCATTACCGGGATCATTCTTGCCATCTTCTTCCTCCTCGTCATAATCCTGAGGCTCAGGAAGATGATGCCACACTCGCAAAGTTGAACATTACTAAGAGGATATCTGGATTCTAAAGGCTCTATTCCTTTGAGCTTCTCAATGTGATCAAGGTCAGTCTCCGATAAATCATTTTCTTTTAACTTATTACAAGCTTTAGTCTCGCACTCTGGAAGCCACACATTGCACACTTCGTGCCGTTGAGACTTAGGCAATTTGACAAATAAGAACCTCTCTTTCCAATGATGGTTGGATGAGGACGGGTGTGGTAATAAGTTGGCCTCGGCCTTTGGGCGTCTACTCAAAAAATACCAACCTATCTGTTTAGTGATCGTACAAATAGTAAAGAACCATCTGAACACCCTAACTCTAGGCCTCAGACCAAGTTTATGGCATTGATAAATGAAAAAGCTTATAAAGCGCCATGCGTGTGGAGAAAATTGGCCGGGCGCAAGCCCATAGGCATTCAAAACCTTGATAAAAAAGGGATGAAGAGGAACCCTAAAACCATTAAGAAACATGTCCCAATAAACACCTATCTCATCTATCGTAGTCATATTAGCTGATTCATCCTCGTCAGGAAGTCTAAGTTTTACAACTGACGGAATCTCACAACGCTCTCGAAGAAGCTTTAAGTCGTAGCTGCTTAATTTACTCTTAAGTGTATGCGCGTCAAAAGGCCTAGGAGACCGAGCGTTCTCCCTTAGAACTTCCTTAGCAGGAACTCTCCTTGATTCTTGGAAAGGCACCAAAGGAACACCAGTTTCTAAAAATAGGGGATCAAAGGTAGGTTCTATCCTCACCCCTCGAGAAACGGCATTAGGCTCAGAAACATGTTCTCCATCACGATCAGACATAATTCTAGATCAAAACGAGAAATTTCAAAAGAGACTGGGAAAAGTTTTGAAGCTTACTTAAAAATAGGCCAATCTTCAAGCAACCTAAAACACCTTCTTCAAAGCCCGAATCCCGCTCGCTCTCTCTTTCTCACTTGAAGAATGGAACAAGTGAAATGAGGTAATGAAATTTACCCCTTTAAATAGAGTCAGAACACCCATCCAACGGATGAGATCTTGTGACTGTTGTAGTACCCTAAACACGTGGCATGCATCCAATAGTATCACCAGGGGGCAAATTTACCCTTTTGCCCCATGACAATAACTTCAACATAGTCGAGTAGACGAGCTACTTTGGTCCTAGCCTCTGCCGAGCAGACGAGCGCATTGGACCACACGCCTCTACTTTAGCCGAGTAGATGAGCTACTTTGGTCCTAGCCTTTGCCGAGCAGACGAGCGTATTGGACCACACGCCTCTACTCGGCCAAGCCGAGTAGACGAGCCCTTGATGCATCTCTACTCGGCCAAGCCGAGTAGATGAACTCTATGAGGCCTCTACTCGGCCAAGCCGAGTAGACGAGCCCTTGATGCATATCTACTCGGCAAAGCTGAATAGATGAACCCTATGAGGCCCCTACTCGGCCAAGCCGAGTAGACGAGCCCTTGATGCATCTCTACTCGACCAAGCCGAGTAGACGGACGCTATAAAGCCTCTACTCGGCCAAGCCAAGTAGACGAACGCTATGAGGCCTTTACTCGACCAAGCAAAGTAGACAAGCCCTTGATGCACCTCTACTCGGCTTGGCCGAGTAGATGAACTCTATGAGGCCCCTACTCGGCCAAGCCGAGTAGACGAACGCTATGAGGCCTCTACTCGGCCAAGCGGAGTAGACGAGCCCTTGATGCACCTCTACTCTGCCAAAGCCTAGTAGAGAAGCTTCTTAAGGATTTTCGATGAGAAAAACAGTAGTGATGCTATAATTCCATATCCTCCTTCGAAGAACATGGAATGGGGGGCAAATGATATGGGATGAAAATACCACCTAAAAGATGGTGAGACGTGTCACCACCCGATACTCTCAAAACTGCCACTCCCTTAATAGAGAAGTGGGAAGTGGTAACCGCCCACCTTCACACTTCTTATCCATTATGGGAATAATCCCTACTTAATAGCAGTAACTACCCACTAATAAGAGTAACCTCTCGTTAGTCTTGTAACTCCCGAATTAAAGGAGAAATAACTATCCACTAAGGGGGGAACTCTATCAAAGCAAAAGAAGGAGAACAAAAAAGGTAAGTGACTTAATCCAAGTCTAGACAAAACACATCTTAAGTATTTCTACTGACTTAAGCATCGGAGAATCCTTGTCGAAAATCCTTCCGGCAAGTCACCGGTGTTGTCTTTGCTGTGCAGGTCCGTTCATGAAGCAACTTCTAGATTTCATCTACAATATTTTTGATATGGGATGAAAATACCACCTAAAAGATGGTGACACGTGTCACCACCTGATACTCTCAAAATTGCCACTCCCATAATGGAGAAGTTGGAAGTGGTAACTGCCCACCTTCCCACTTCTTATCCGTTATGGAAATAATCCCTACTTAATAGCAGTAACTATCCACTAATAAGAGTAACCTCTCATTAGTCTGGTAACTCCCGAATTAAAGGGAGAATAACTATCCACTAAGGGGGGACTCTATAAAAGGGAAAGAAGGACAACAAAAAAGGTAAGTGACTTAATCCAAGTCTAGACAAAACACATCTTAAGTATTTCTACCGACTTAAGCATCAGAGAATCCTTGCCGAAAATCCTTCTAGCAAGTCACCGGTGTTGTCTTTGCTGTGCAGGTCCGTTCACAAAGCAAGTTCTAGATTTTATCTACAATATTTTTTATATGGGATAAAAATACCACCTAAAAGATGGTGACACGTGTCACCACCTGATACTCTCAAAACTGCCACTCCCTTAATGAAGAAGTGGGAAGTGGTAACCGCCCACCTTCCCACTACTTATCTGTAACGCCCCAATTTTTCTTTCGAAACGTTACTTTCAAGTAAACAAAGCAGAAAATCTCAAATATCCAAAAGTCTCCCAAATTGAGTAATCAGAGCATCTAAGAATAAGTCTCCAAGAAACATCAATAAATGTCGCTCCGGCTTAAAACTATTACATTGATCTCAAGTACTCCTAATGGAGCTCCAAAATAAAATCTAAAGCCAAATCTAATGATACAATAAATATAAAAGGAAAATCCTTCCCTAAAAAGCTTCTTACTTAGCCATGCTTTAGAATCCTTTGTACAGTTTCAAACACTGCCTGATAACCTGAAAGTAAGGGGGTGAGCACAAAGCCCAGTAAAGATAATCGCACACACCCACCCACAGAGTACAAAGCACGCTATATCGATAGTAGTACTTGGAGGTGATAAAGTACGATACCAAGGTGCATGGCGAATACGAAAACCAATACACTAACTTTCAATTCAGAGATCAGATTAGCAACAAGATCAAATAGCTCGTATCGGCAGACAATACAACCTCAAGGTAAGGAATTATCATATATAACTAAGTTTACAAAAGGTCAAAAAGGTTTCGATGTGTTTAAAACAATACAAATTTAAGTTCGAAACGTTTTCACAGGTTCTGATAAAGATAACTTATATTTCAAAAAGACTCTAGTGAATTCAATAATACTTCAGATATGTTCGAAAACTTATTCAAATAGATCAGATATAAAAATTCAAATGTTCAATGAGTACAAAGACGAAGACCACTGGAGCCATTCAGAAATGTGTCACGCGTGCCATCACTGACACGTGAGACAAGGTTCAGAAATTTAGATCGCGATTTCTAGCTCATCCCGCTGAGTTAGCCCACGTTCCAATCCACGTGGGTAAGTCGGAAATAGATAAGTCACATACGCTGTGACATGGCTCACCAGATTATAAAAACATATACCAAATCAACTTAATAAACACCAAAAGTTTGAAGCAAACAAAGTTATTTTCGTTCACGCGATTCTACGCAGAATAGCTTTATTTAAGGGTTAAATTCAACAATACAATCAAAAAATTCTAAGAAACCACAAAGCCTAAAAGTTAAAGAGGAGTCGTTACTGATTTGTAGTGTCTAAGTTCATCAAAAACCGATAAGAAACGAATAAGATGGAACAAGTCAAAGCAAGCTGATTTGCAGTGTCAAACAGCAACTTTTACACCGACGAATAACTTTTACACTGTATTTTGATCAGAAAATAGATAGATTCTAAGAAAAAACAAAACTAAGAAGTTTAAGAGGACTCTTTAAGGTTTCCAGATTGTCTAAAATCATGAAAAACCAATCAGAACAAAGGAGATAGAACAAATCGAAGTGGGATGATTTACAGTGTCAAAAACAGAAAAGTCTGCACTGATAAATAACTTTCAAACTCGATTTTGACCAAGAACAAATGGATTCTAATAAAACATTAAACTAAAGAGTTAAATAAGACTCTTCAAGGATTTCATAATGTTCAAGATCATTAAAAACCAATGAGAAACAAATGAGATACAACAAATCGAAATTGGCTGACCTGAATTAGCAGAAATATAAGCATAACAATGTTCAAGTCTATTTTTTAATATTGATCACTTCGAATTTCGGCAAACCCAAAACTACAAAGTTGTAGTAAACTATTTGGGGTTTTCAAAAAGTGTAAGAACACTAAAATTGGCCAAAGAACGAAAAAGTTACGGACTTTTGAATTTGCCGCAAAGATTTACAACAAAAAGATCACGAATCAAAGTCAATAATCGGAAGTACAAAGAACTATTTAGCGTAACGATCAATAATGTAATTAGGGTTCTAAGAATTAATATATCTCTTTAAACGACAAATCAATTGATGAACGGATCGATAATCAGAATTCAGATGGGGTAAATGCGTGAGAAAACTCTTATCTCAATTGCGTAAATCAACTCCAAGTCTTGATCTCCTCGAACAAATTATATCAAAAACCCTAATATAATAATACCCAAAATTTCTATTAGACTCTATCAATCACATTATCTTATGTAGGTTTTTACCACAAACCTCAATCCCAATATCAAAATAAGATCGTACCTAAATGTAATGACCAAAATCTGAAGAGTATTCTTCATAGAGATTCTTTGGAGGTTCTTCTGAAGTTTGTGTGCTCCTAAGAATTATATTGCACATAAGTCATAAGCCTAAAAGGAATGTAATTATATTCCTAACGCAATAAGAATTGCAAAATACCCATTATGTCCCAAAATTCTCTAACTTTATAAATGGGTCATACTAAAGCCCAAATTTAAATTGGGTCATTTAATCCCAAAAGTATAACTCACTTTCTAGTAAGAAAATTCTAAATTGATTTTTAGGCCCACTATTTAATTCAAACTCACAATACATTTAATTCGTACTTGCACAAGTATCCTGATTAAAAAAAAAATCTGGGGTGTTACATTATCCATTATGGGAATATTCCTACTTAATAGCAGTAACTACCCACTAATAAGAGTAACCGCTCGTTAGTATGGTAACTCCCGAATTAAAGGGAGAATAACTATCCACTAAGGGGGGACTCTATAAAAGGGAAAGAAGGAGAACAAAAAAGGTAAGTGACTTAATCCAAGTCTAGACAAAGCACATCTTAAGTATTTCTACTGACTTAAGCATCGGAGAATTCTTGCTGGAAATCCTTCCGGCAAGTCACTGGTGTTGTCTTTGCTGTGCAGGTCTGTTCACGAAGCAAGTTCCAGATTTCATCTACAACACTGAGGTTAGGGTATAATTATAAGGATAATTGTTTGGACAAATTATACTTATGTCCGTTGACCAGACGGAATACAAAAATACTTAACAATTTTGATAAAAGACCTAATTATCCTTGAAATGCCATTCACTCCTCTCTGAAAATTTCTATGTTCTTTTATCTTTTTTCTCTCTCCCCCTCTTTCTCTCCACCCCCCGACATAAGCACGATCTGATACCAAATTAGGGCTCGCCATTCCCTTTCTCCAGCGCTGTGACTTTGGCCTGGCCTTCAGTGGTGCTGTTGCTGGGCAAATGGAGTTGACAGCGACAGATTATACCCACCCCTTCATCATCTCCTATCTTCTTAAAAGCACCTTTACGATGCGTCACGTCCACCACGGGTGCGGCACCGCTGACAGCTGCCTAATCTCGGACCTCCTGCGGGACCAAGGACCAGAGGCTTTCGACGTTGACGACGGGGCAGTGGAACTTGTTGCGGAGGCGATGGAAGTAGCGCATGCCGACCTTGCCGAAGTAGCCCAGATGATACTTATCAAAGAAGATGCGGTGATGGTGCATACCACCGGCGTTTCCCCGCCGGCCGGGATGCTTCGGATTGAAGACGACAGCGAAGGGGGCTGCCAGCGCGTGGGGGAGCATTTCAAATTGAGACTTTAGAAAAATTAAGGTTGTGAACCCTAATTTGCAAATTAAGAACATTTTGAAATCCTAATTTGTAGATTGAGATAACTTAGGGTTTTGAAACCCTAATTTATAAATTGAGAACATTTTGAAACCCTATTTTGCATATTGAGATTGAAATAAATTAGGGTTTATTCAATATATACAGTACAAGGGTAGTATTGTCATTTTAAAAATACGTATTGGTGACATTATAAAAAAAAGTATACTTTTTGGACAGAACCCTGACGGATGGACACGACTGATACATTTTAAAAGTTTTTTGTCACGGTATGTTACATTTTGAAACTTATTATCCCTGACTGTAATTATATCCTAACCTCAGGGATACTGTTGTATTAGCCCCATTTTTTTTCTCTTGTAAATGTTGATGAAGCAATCTCTAATGATTGAACCTTTGTAATCAAAAGTTACACTTTAAGATATAATTTTCAAAGAAATCATTCAATTTTGTGGAGTGGCTAAGGAGATGTAGTGTCTCAAAGTTTATATATATGTGTGTGCGCGCGCGCGCGCGCGTTTTTGCCGCACCCCGTGTGCAAAGTATTAAAATATGGATTCCCACATTACTTGAAAAATAAAAACGTCGTGAGTATTAATTGGCCATGTGTTATGCTATATTATTCAAGTAATGTAAAGTGTGCATAGCTGTGTATTTGCACATGAGCAATGCACTATACACGTGTGCCTAAGGAGGCATAAATAAAGGCGCTATTGGCACATCCTTGCTAGAAGCCCTCGTTTATCTTTTTACAACAAAGCCAGACTTAAATAAAATTAAAGTTTTTTTATTTTTGTTTCAAACTCAAACGACACCTTTTCATTGTGTCTTTTCAGTTTGTGACTATTAAATGATATCTGCAGAGTCATTTAAGTGTCATAATTATAAATTATTTGCACTTATTCTTGACACATATTAATGCATTATAAATAGGTCTGATGGCAACAGATTTTCGCACTAGTACTTCATTTTCCATACTTTTCCTTTCAAAGAAAATTTATGTTCGGTGATTACAACAATCATTAGCAAGTCGTCGCTTGTTTTATTTGGAGGCATATTTACCGTCACCCTTTGCAGTTTAACAAGGGCAAAAGTAGTGTCGGTGATTACAACAATCATTAGTAAGTTGCTTGTTTTATTTGGCAGGCATATTTACCGTCACCCTTTGCAGTTTAACAAGGGCAAAAATAGTGTCTTAAGGAAAATTAAGGAAAGAGTGCATGATATCCGACTAGGCATTCTACATTCATATGGCAATTTCTTTGCTACAATCTTAAGATAGAATTTGTAACAATGGAGAGTGCTATGAAGACGCCTGTGACAAACGACATTAGTAGACTAGCGAAGTTCGATGGCTCCTTCTTTTTGGCATTAGAAGAGCAAGATGTATGTCTTCCTTGGCACCTTGAAGATTGTCTATGTGATGGTTTTTTCAAAGCCAACTGTGGAATAATCTACAAATGAGGCATCCAAGTAGCCTCTGCAAAAGAGCACCAGAAATGACAAGAGGATGATGTCTACTGTAAGAGTTACATTTCAAAGAGTTGTCCAACACATTGTACGATATGTACGAGATCAATTATGCAAACAATACAGCAAAGGAACTGCGAAACAATCTCAACAGTAATTCGAAATGAAGGATGCCAAGAATAAACATTCCTTTTTCGCATAAAACATTAGCCGATGCTAATGACATGACTGTCGTGATGTAAAAAGGTGAAGTTATGACTTTAGCCTTAAGAGATTGACAGACATCCAAGTTCAGTCCGTCAATTAGTAAATTGAGTACAAATTAAAAAGATTGAGGTGAATTGCACCAAAATTGAAGCATTGATGTGAAAATACGCACCGGGACCTGCGTTTTACACACAAATGATCCTACAATCTAAAATGCTGGCCACTTACTAAATTTCCTCTCAATAAATTCGGGAAAATCAACCCTTCCATCGCATTCTGAGCTAAAGAGAACCACATAAATTGACCAACATAAAATTCAATTGGGTAAAAAAAAAGCTCACTTGCAATCAAAGCCTAATTCTGCTAGAAATTTGCACCATGAAGAGAGACCTCTCCTCTCACGCCAAGTTGCTCGTGTCACACACTCTTTCTCTTCCAAATCTACATTAATAGCCATTGCAAAATCTCATCATTTTTTGCCCTTTTCTCTCCTTGCATTTCAGTCCTTTTTTATACCTTTTCCTCAATACGTTGTGCTACGTACTGTTGCATCTCTTTCTGTTCTCTCGCCTCCCCTTCCTAGGCAAAGCCTTTTCATTTTCCTTTTACTCTTAACAAGAGGTGTAACTTGGATTGGACAACTCGTGGACAACCTGTAGAAATATGGGCGTGAGCTTAGTATTATAATAATTGTGGTAGACGCGGATACAAAATTATGGGCCCGTAGAAAAATAGGCTGGGCATGGATAAATTTTACGTACACAAGATACGTGATTTTTTTCTTTAGTCCGTAAAATCCTCTGATCATATGCATTTAAAGAACTTTAAAGGCTTCTTTTTCTCCCTTGTTTCTTATTACAGGACTAGACTCTGTGATATTGTTTCGAAAACCTTGTCTCTTCTTTTTCTTTTATTTTGTCTAGAAACTTTATTTCCATACTTATAACTAAATCTATTTTAAGACTTCAATACACTTTTCTTCAACTGTGACTAATTAGTAGACTTCAATGATAAATGATAGGCTTAATAATTAAATAAACAAAAATTCAGGATTAATTAGTAGACTTGGATGATAATTAATATGTAATAAAATTAGGTAAATAAAAACTATTATGAAACAATGGACAACCCGTGGGCAGCCTATGTCTTGCGTGTGTCCACCAAAACTTCATAGGCTGGGCATGAACATATATTATTTAGCCCGTAGATGGTTTGACTTGAGTACGAGCACGATTTTTTCAAAGTGAGCTGGGTATGGTCTGACCCTTGAGCCTGTCCAGCTCACCCAAGTTGCACTGTTACCCTTAACAT
The DNA here is from genome assembly GCA_033070095.1 of Escallonia herrerae. NCBI lineage: Eukaryota > Viridiplantae > Streptophyta > Magnoliopsida > Escalloniales > Escalloniaceae > Escallonia > Escallonia herrerae. Next base: position 104,699 of record JAVXUP010002551.1, on the reverse strand, counting down.
CTATGATGTAATCAATTTTTTTTTTTTGGGGTGATATCTATCTATTCATATCAACTCATGCTTCTTCTGTTGGACACGAAGGATAAGACTCCAAGAAACCGCCTAAGTTGAGTAATCCGGTTATTAGCATCCTCATCTTCCTAAATTACCAATGAAGCTATGAAATTTATAACATATTAGACGCACGATAGTTTCCTCTTAACATGGTAGTTAAGGAAGTTTTGCCGATATGTTTACCATATTTATTTTCTATTTTCATTTTTATGATTTCGCTTTCGGTTAAAATTTGTCAATCATTTGATGCTAACAGGATAAACAATTCAAAGAAATCGTACCTTGGTTGCAATTGCAAAACAAATCACAGTTTGTGCAATTACCTTCTTTTAGCATTGAAATGATCATTGCTGATACAGATTAACAAGTCTGTTGCTGCGATATTCATTAATTGACTATTACCTTTTCGCACTATCACCATCATCTCCTAGGTACAGTATCCAAAAAACTTTTATGCACAATTTTCTCATCTGTTGGGTGGCCGCGCATGCATGTATATGCTTTTAGAAAACTGTATGGGAAGTACTACAGCATTTCGGTTGTCAAATTATGTTCTCTCTTTTAAGTTCCTTCACTGAATCATCTCAAGGTTCCGCCCAAATTCTGTTGGAAAATATAGCTTAGATTTGCTACATCAATTTCTCATAACACTTGATCACAAAATATGACTAAAACATATAATTATCTAACCATGAAAATAACCAAAACTTGTTGCTAACTAAATATATTAAACATATTATAAGCATACAATTATGTACATATATATATAAGCAAATTGTCAAGTATTTTAACTAGCATGCAATTTCAAGATATAGAGATTAAAGTAAGTTAACGCTGGCCTGTGAGAGTCGCGATAAAATCGCTGTCCCAAAGGCTTTATCGTCTCCCTACGCACGGGTTCCAACGAACGATAAATCCTCCAAGATAAAACCCAAGGCTCGCAGCGTCGCCTTCTCTATGTGTGCGTCCACAGGAAGACTGTTGAACTAACCCGATCAAGTTGCCCAAAAATCAAAGAATGTAGAGAATATATAAAATATCAAGCATATGTCTTGATATGTGTGTTCTCCATGGTAGGAGTAGTCTCCTTTTATAGTAGATGAAGACTAGGAGTTACACACATAATAAATAACAACGGTTAAAAATATTATGAATAAAATTATGACAAAGTTTTAATATAATAGGTTACATTGACCAACATAAATATAGAAAATAAAGTAAGGTTTTAAAGCTTTACTAAAAGAATTTGTAAATAAAATAAAAACAAATTCTAACAATCCCCCTCAAAGGTTTAAAACCTTAAAAAATCAAAATAATATTATAAGAATGGGCAACTTTATACTGCACAATGGGTGTAGGTGCCTTCCGGGCTTGAACCTACACAGTGTTGACAATTTCCGTTTGAGGGAGCCATAATGGACTACGCCTTGAATTAGGTCCCTTGATCACACTTCAATTAGCCACACATGCAATATTGATATAGGGCTTGGTTCATAGCGGGTAGCGCTATTAAAGGCCATGCGCTCTAATCTTGATTCTCATGAGAGTCTTTAGGGATCAGCCCAGTTCCCACAGTCGTGGCCTCACAACCACTCTCATTTAGGTGAGTCCTCCAAGGGTACGTGTGACTGTACCTCGCGAAAATATCTGCCTCGGGCTCATTCAGGGTAAAACCCTTCCTTAACATCACACAAAGTAGCACTATCACCATAGGGATGGGGAGGAGACGCTCTCCTGTAAAATTAGTGCTATCATTATAAGTCACGCTCTACGGGTTGTTCCTACCCATTGAACCTTCTTCATGGGATCTCCAATCATAAAGGTTGGGTTACCCCCGCTGGTGACTCCCTGTGGGCTTAAGCCCCATCCCCCTCGATGATTCAACTACACCCTTCTGGGTAAACCTTTAGTTAAGTTATCAGCCAAATTCTTTTCAGATCTCACAAAATTAAGAGATATCACATTTTTATTTACTAGTCCCTTGACTGACTTGTACCTTACTTGTATGTGTCTGTTCATCTTTTTGTTCGTGTGAGACTGTTTAATAAGATCTATAACAGCTTTGCAATCACAATGCACAGATAAAGCTGGTAAAGGCTTATTCACTAAAGGTATGTCTAGCAAAAGATTTCTTAACCATTCAGCCTCTGTACAAGCTGTATCTAAAGCGATCAGCTCAGACTCCATAGTACTTCTAGAGATGATAGTTTGTTTCTTAGATCCCCAAGATATAGATCCTCCTCCTAGTGTAAAAACATAACCAGTCGTAGATTTGATCTCTAAACTATCTGTTATCCAATTAGCATCACTATACCCTTCCACCACATTTGGAAACCCCTGATAGCATAACGAATACTCTAATGTCCCTTTAAGATACTTAAGTACTCTCTCTAAAGCATTCCAATGCTCCTTGTTAGGATTTTGGGTATATCGACTAAGTCTCCCAACAGCATATGCTATATCAGGCCTAGTCCTATTAGTGAAATATAGTAGGGATCCTATGATTTGAGAGTACTTCAATTGTGATATCGGTTCTCCCAAGTTCTTCTTAAAAGCTATACTCGAATCATATGGAGTCTGTACAGGATTAGTATCATAATATCCAAATTTCTTCAACATATTTTCTATGGCACTAGATTGAGTCAATATGATCCCTTCATGAGTTTTTTCTAACGTCATTCCCAAAACTATATGAGCTTCTCCCAAATCTTTCATATCAAAGTTCCTAGATAAATAGGTCTTCACATTCTTAACAACATCTAGATTAGTGCCAAAGATCAGTATGTCATCCACATATAAGCAAAGTATGACATGTTCACTATTATCCTCTTTATAATACAGACATTTATCATGATCATTAATCTTAAACCCATAACCTAGGATAACTTCATCAAACTTTTCATGCCATTGCTTAGGGGCTTGCTTAAGACCATAGAGTGATTTCACTAACTTGCACACTTTATTTTCTTGTCCTTTGACCTTATAACCTTCAGGTTGTTCCATATAAATTTCTTCATCTAAATCTCCATTTAGGAAAGCGGTCTTAACATCCATTTGATGTATCACTAGGTTGTGTATAGATGCTAGCGCCAACAGGATTCTAATGGTGGTTATTCTAGCTACAGGAGAATATGTATCAAAGTAATCTATCCCTTGTTTTTGTGTGAACCCTTTAGCTACTATCCTAGCTTTGTATTTTCTATGCTCCCATCAGGTTTTAGCTTCTTTTTAAATACCCATTTGCAACTTATGGGTTTGCTTCCAGGAGGTAGATCAGATAACACCCAAGTATTATTTTGAATGATTGATTGATACTCATCATTGATTGCTTCTTTCCAAAAAGGTGAATCTATGGATGACATAGCTTCTTGGTAAGTCTTGGGTTCTCCCTCAACTAAATAGGTGAAAATTCCTTCCCCAAAGTTCTTTTCCGTCCTCGTTCTTTTACTTCTCCTAGGTTCAATGGGAGACTCGAGATCCACTTCTCTAGTTATGCTACTAGGAAGTACCTTATCACTTACTTGGATTATAAAGCTAAAGGGTTGGATAGAAAGCCTAGTCTTAAAAAGAAATATATCTTCAAAATATGTAGCATCTCTAGCTTCTATGATAGTGTTATTTGAGATATCACTAATTTCAGAATTAACAACTAAAAATCTATTTACACTACTATTTTGAGCATATCCAATAAATATGGCATCTATTGTTTTGGGCCCGATTTTCTTTCTCTTAGGTTCGGGTATGGCTACCTTAGCTAAACACCCCCACACTTTTAAGATATCTAGCCTTGGAGATCTCTTTTTCCAAAGCTCATATGGAGTCTTGTCATGATCCTTAACAATCACTCTATTTAGTATAAAAGAAGATGACAAGACGGCTTCCCCCACAAGTTCTCGGGTGCACCGGAATTTAATAACATTGCATTAACCATGTCTAACAATGTTCGGTTTTTCCTCTCCGCTACACCATTTGATTGGGGTGAATAAGGAGGTGTTAATTCATGTATTATCCCACTATCTTCGCAGAAATTCTTAATTTCATTCCACGGGTACTCTCCACCTCTATCAGACCTAAGGACCTTTATTTTCTTTTCTAGTTGGTTTTCAACTTCATTCTTATATATCTTAAACTTACTAAACACTTCATCCTTGGTCTTGATTATATAAACATAACAATATTTTGAAAAGTCATCTATAAAAGGATGATCCACTAATCAAATTTCTTCTGACTTCCGGAACATGCCGCACTTCGTTAAGCGTTAGCGTCTTTCCCGATGTCATCTTTAAATCAACTATTCCGATTCCTATCACTTGTGCGGCTGTATCATTTCCTAGTGTCACGCTTCCTTCACTTGAGTTCTGATAAGTTTTAAATAGTCCACGATCAAAGCAAACATGTACATTAGCACCCGAATCTAACCACCAATCATTACTTTGAAAACTATAATACACTAAACAAGGATTAGGATCAAACCTAATAAGAGGTTCATCATCTACCAACATGTTGACTTGATCTCCTTGGTTTCTACCATTTGGCTTGTACTTCTCAACCCTTTTGTAAAAGCAATCTCGAGCTATATGATTGGTCCTTCCGCACACGTAACATGGTCTCTTCTTTCCTTTGCCCTTAGCATCCTTTGCATTCTTGTGATTTGGAAAGTTTGCGGGTTGGTTATTGTTGTTTTGAGGAAAACGGTTGACTAGGAAGTTGTTGTGGCGGGAGTTTCTTCGATGGAAATTATTGTTGCCTTGGGTGTTCCGCCTATTATTGTTTCTAAAGTTATTCCCCCTAGGTCTAAGATGGTGTGGTGTGTTTGAAGTTATATTATTTTCCACCAAATTAGCTTGGTTCGACGTTACTTCCTTATGTTTGATGCTTTCCCTATGCTTTTCTTCTATCCTTAGGGAATTGAAAGCTTGGGTCAAAGTTAAGGTTCCTTATTTATGTCTAAGACCTTTAGCAAAGTCGGACCAAGAAGGAGGAAGTTTGTCTATAAGGCAAGACACTTTATAATCCTCACTAAACTTAGAGCCATTCTCCTCAACGGCCCTTAAATGGTCTTGAAACTCATGAATTTGATCGCTAATTTCTTTTCCCTCGACCATAACAAACTTGTTAAACGTAGACGCATTAAAGCGTTCTATACCGGCATCATCAATGCCATATTCACCTTGTAAGAGATTCCAAAGTTCCTTAGCACTTTTTGTAGCATGATATACATCATAAAGACGATCCGAAAGAGCACTTAGGATTCTATTATGGCAATGAAATTCAATTTGTTAGGGAGTATACCAAGAACTCGACTCTCAAGATTGACTATTGTCTTCCTTTATAGCCGAGATGAAACCTAAAACGGTAAGCCAATATTTCATTTGTCTTTGCCATCTTTTAAAATTTTGTCCATTGAATTTTTCGAGTTTAAGGGTGATGGTTTCATCATAAGATGCCATAGGAATAGCTAAGGCAAAGCAAACTAACTGTGAGAGCGAAAAACGCTAGGTCTCAATACTTTATCTAAATAATTGCCTAAAAAAATTTAGTAGTAAAAAGAGCGGATAAAAGGAATTAAATTATGTATTGAAAAGTCAAAACAGTTTTTTTTATGTGAACAGTAACGGGGACAGTAATGAACAAAAACAAATAGCACGTGAACAGTATGAACGGTAACAACATAGTATGTGAACAGTATGAACAGTACCGTGAACAGTATGAACAGTGCATGAACAGTATCTCAAGAATGTGAACAGTAAATTACGTGAACAGTATGGCTAGTAAATTAAAAAATAATGAACAGTAATACTAAGTTAATAGGTCTTAGCCCAAAAGTGCAATCTAACATAAACAATAAAATTGTAAACTCTTTCTCAAACATATACAAATCAAAGCTATTATAAAGCCTTTAGAATGTTGGAAAATATAGTTTAGATTTGCTACATCAATTTCTCATAACACTTGATCACAAAATATGACTAAAACATATAATTATCTAACCATGAAAATAACCAAAACTTGTTGCTAACTAAATATATTAAACATATTATAAGCATACAATTATGTACATATATATATATATATATATATATATATATATATATATATAAGCAAATTGTCAAGTATTTTAACTAGCATGCAATTTCAAGATATAGAGATTAAAGTAAGTTAACGCTGGCCTGTGAGAGTCGCGATAAAATCGCTGTCCTAAAGGCTTTATCGTCTCCCTACGCACGGGTTCCAACGAACGATAAATCCTCCAAGATAAAACCCAAAGCTCGCAGCGTCGCCTTCTCTATGTGTGCGTCCACAGGAAGACTGTTGAACTAACCCGATTAAGTTGCCCAAAAATCAAAGAATGTAGAGAATATATAAAATATCAAGCATATGTCTTGATATGTGTGTTCTCCATGGTAGGAGTAGTCTCCTTTTATAATAGAAGAAGACTAGGAGTTACACACATAATAAATAACAACGGTAAAAAACATTATGAATAAAATTATGACAAAGTTTTAATATAATAGGTTACATTGACCAACATAAATATAGAAAATAAAGTAAGGTTTTAAACCTTTACTAAAAGAATTTGTAAATAAAATAAAAACAAATTCTAACAAATTCATCCACTGGCATCACGTACGAGCACCTGGAAAGGAACAAACTACCAGCAACTAGCATTGGTCGTACTATGTGAATACCCTTTTCACTTTGTCCAAACTCCGATGGTGAATTTCAAAAGAAGAAACATGAAATCTAAAAAGTTGGTAAATAAAAATAGTCTTAAGGTTTGGGTCCTTTGACAACAAAGCACGTAAAGTAGGGAGAAAGGTGACGCCTTTTAGAAAGCATATACAGAGTGTGTTGGACAGAATTTTCCCATGTCTACCCTTACATTAACAGTAGGGAAACCTGGGCTGATGATGTATTTCTCTTGCTAGTTCTGCCTCTCAATTATTATGAAAAAGTAGAACTAGGTTATTAATTAATGTATCTTTGGCACCAATTATGTAAGAGAATAAGAAGAAAAGGGGATGCAAACGTTGCACCTCATGTGTAGTATATCAAGGTCATAAGTATTTGACTTAGAAAGAAGTCTGAATGCTGAATATTTTGAGTGAGAATACATGCAATTCAGTAGCCATTAGCAGCTTCACAAAGAGTTACTGTTTATCTGTCGCAGACAAACAATTCAGTATACACAGTGAGGTATGTTGTTGCTCGATCTATTGTCAATTCTTAGTGAATTATTGAAACACACAGACACGATTAAAGGTGAGACATCTTGGTTTCTAACATCAAATAATGCCTTACTCTTTGTGCAAGTGTCTCACATCGAAATGCTAGTTAAGCCCTTTTCGCAATGAAACAAGTGCAAGTGTCTGCATCAAACATGTAAGCCTCGTGGGTTTTTATTCATAGCTAATTAGTTTTGAGATAATTAATCCACTTCCATTGAAAAGATCAAATATTAGATAGAAGGATATATAATTTGGCAGAGAAAGTAACCCGGCGAAATGTTGTTTAGAAATATATCATCATACAAGTTCGGCGCCAAAACAAAAGCAAAAATGGTAAGGTTTATGTATGGTAGCATTTGAAACATTTTTTTTCCCTGCAGTTTTTTGTTTAGTTTTGAAAACTGAAAAAAAAAATTGCCGTTTGATAGACAATTTTACTTTGTTTCCCTCTTAGTTTTATGAACCAATTTTCAAAATGGGACTGTTTTTAAAAACTCCATTTTTGAATTTACAGTTTTCAGTCCCCCCCCCCCCAAAAAAAAAAATCAACCACTCAACTTTTGTTGGAAGCATTTTTTATATCTCTTTTTCCCTTCAATTTCATCACCAACACCTATCACTCAACAATATTAAACCACCAACATTGCCAACACCATACCTATTGACTGCCACCACCACCACCAACAATGACTAACACTCCGAATACCAAACTACAAACAATGCCAACCACCACAGCCATTGACCACCGATTTACCATCACCATTGATCAACACACCCACACTTGCCAACACAGCCAACCAACATTGCCACTAATAACGGTAACCACCACCACCACTTACCAATATCGCCGAACACCAAAGCCTCTAACGTTAGTCACCACATGGCACCACTACTCCTCTAAATCCAAACCACCATCATACCGACCACGATTGGCCCTATAATAAACACCTATGTTCAACTTGCACAGGTAAAATTTTAAACTAACCAAACCATTCACCAAATCAAACCCCAATCAAACCAATGAAGCAATAATCCGTAAGCTAATGTGTTACTATCATAGCAGTAGTTGGACGATGGTAGAGGGAAATATATTGGTCGTGGTGGGGCGCTTCAGATTGTTGAACATGAAAGTTTAGAAGAAGCTCTCAAGTATTGAAAAATGAAAGAAAAGAGAAGAAAAGAAACATATAAGGAAAAAGAAAAAAACAAAGTAAAAACTAATTACGCAAAACTGCATCAAACAACCCATTTGTTTTGTAAAAAAGGAAACTCAAAGAGGTTTTGGGTTTTATCTTTTTGAAAACAAAAACTAAAATGGGTTTCAAACATACCCTATATTTTCTATTTTTCCATTTTCCTTTTGATTACGTAAGTGAGTCCTCCGTGAGTGCTACGGAGTGATAGATAGACAATATTCACATTGCTTTACCTTTAAAAAAATCTCCTCTTGAACTACTGAAAAATGTACTAGTATTCGTCGAAGCACCCAACACTTCCTCAAGATGTTACCATAAACTCATCAAATCGTAGTAAAGTTCAACTTCTACGGCCACGCCTTACTCTCTCTCTCTCTCTCTACGGCCACGCCTTTAATTATAATTTATATCCATAGTCTCTCTCTCTCTGTGCGCGCTCGCGCGCGCACGCACATATATCATATATAAACATGTATACATAACCATATAGTTGCCATTAGAATTTAGTTCTTTCGACCTCAAGATTTCTTTTAAGTGAACCCACAAGATACGCCTATTTCAGCATATTATCAAGGTAAAGCATAACATGCCTTCTTATTGGTAGCCCTGATTTGTATGATTTGTCTCAAACTTCTGCAGCTACTTGGACATATATATTTGGTTAAACAAATAAGGAGAAAAATATGGCTGCTAAATGAATTGTAGAACAACAGCTGCAACTTCCTGTATAATAAAAATTACTTGTTACTTAATATTTTTAATAATTTTTTATTTAGTGACACTAAAAAGGTGCTGCTAGAATTATTGCTGAAAGTGTTAGAAGAAAGATCACTATCTATAGTTAGCAACCGCCAATTGTTGCAATACAAAGGGTAGGAACTTTCTTCTTGAAACCTGGATAGCTGATGAAATTTTGCATACAAATAAACTAGTGGGGTGATGTCACTAAACGTATGCGTAGGTGGGAAAGAAAACTCATCTTCGACAACAAATAACTGAAGTTAAATGGAAGCGTTCCAGAATTCGACCAATTCACTCCATCCTTTCGTATAAAATGTTACAAGTTAAGAGTGAGTTAATTCATCGCATAAATTTAAACAATGGTGCCTTATTTTTGGGCCTATTTTCAAGATTTGACTTGTGTTGCTTAGGTTGTTTCTCTAAGGGCTAATGTCAAATTCGTAACTTAAAGTATCACTCCTACCCAACATTCAAAACGTACGAAATCAGTATGTAAATACTTGCCAGTACATAAGTAAAAGGAGGCAAACGACTGTCAAATTTCCAGGAGCAAATGTGTCAATAGGAGAAAAAAACTTTTAGCTTTTCGGTCTAACACTCTTTTGCTAAGGTATTCCCTATGCACTCAATTCATGCAACAACGTACAATGTTATTTAGCTCTATAGGGAGTCTCAATAGTGTTCCCAACCTACTTTGGTCTCACTCAAGGGCCTACCAGGGTCCTGTTTTGCACGACACGTCACATAGTCAACGATCAATTTTTCAACGCTCACAAGCCGGTCAACGCGACACATACTTAACTCATGTGCATTTTATCCTTGTGAAAAGACCTTAGCATGCCTTCCCCCTTGGGGTCGGCCACCTTCCCCTTAAGGGGGTCGACCGCCTCTTCCCATAGAGGTAGCCACCTTCCCCCTTAGGGGGTCGTCGTGCCTCCCACCTCTCATTCAACGCATGCTCTCCCTTGGCCTTGCGTCGTGCCCGACGTCTGTCGTTTGCGCCCATGGGCAGACTCCGCGACTCCTGTCACACTTGCGCCATCACCGCGATGCCCGTTGCCCGTGCCTGCTTACCGACTCTGCGACCCCTGTCGCTAATGCACCGACTCTGCGACCCCCGTTTCCTGCCCGCCGACTCCGTGATGCATGTTGCCCGAGTGTCGTCTCCCTGATGCCTGTTACCCGCATCTCGAATCCGCAACACCCATCGCCCGGGTGCCAACTCTGTGACAACCATAGCCCTCACTAGCACGCCATCTCCGAAACATCAATTGCCCGTGTACCGAATCTGTGACGCTCGTCGCCCGTCACCCGGGCGTGGTCTCCACGACCCCCGTCGCTCGCACCTACGTGCTTACTCACAGGTACCGTTTCTTAGACCTCCATTGCCCGCCCTCGCGTGCCGTCTCCAACACTCAGTCATGCCACTAATAAAGTGTTACCCCCTGTCCCCCTGTCATACTACAGTGCCCCGACACCTTACACACTCCTTCGCACCCACGCACTGCGCCGCTAATACAGCCATGCCCCATGGCTCTTTGTTACATTATTGTGCCCTCGGCACCATACACATTTCGCCGCGCCACTGATACAGCAGTGCCCCTGGCTCTCCGCCACTCTACCACGTTTCTTACGTTGGTCCATAATTTTACCACACAATGCGCACCTTACCTTGGTCGTGGAACATGCTTCGACCCACTTTCCACAGTGTACAGCATCCCGCGAGGATAGTTGACTCCTTTGGGAAACTATCTCTACCAAGGAGCTTTTTAAATCCCCTTTTGCCAGGTAGACGGCTCATCTAGGATGTTACCTCAGCCCATTGGGTAGATGTCTCCTCCCGGATGCTACCTTGAAAAGCTCTGATTACTCCGGCACAAGGACTCACCCGCTGGATAGGCTCGCTCTCTAAGACACTATCTTCGCTAGGGAGCCTTTTAACTCCCCTTTCACGAGGTAGACGGCTCCTTTGGGATGCTACCTCGGCCTGTCAAGTAGACTGCTCTTTTGGGATGCTATCTTGATGCGCTCCGAGTAATTCGGCACAAGGACTCACCCGAGGGATAGGCTAACTCTCTAAGACACTATCTCAGCCAGAGAGTTTTTTAACTTCCTTTCTGCTAGGTAGACGGCTCTTTCAAAATGCTACCTCGGCCCGTCGAGTAGGCGACTACTTCGGTGATGTGTCACTCCCAGGAAACGCTACATGTCGCGTAATGACATCATCATCTCAACCTCTATAAATAAGGGTCTTGAGAATTTATTTAGGACATAATATTTTTTAAACTCACTTTCTCACTCTAGAATTCTAGAGAGAGAAAACTTTGGACCTAAGCATGGACTGTGACTGTAGTCGTATATTGAATATTCACCTCGCATCATCGCCCTCACAGTACTGCCACCCTCAGGCTTTATCTGAGAGACCCTTGGTCTCCGCCCTTATTCAATCCTTGCTGTGTCCCACATCACTCTACTTGTCATCTGACTTAAACTGCATTCCTTGTGGCACCTCCACGTCGACTGTGGACCCTCTTCCTTGTAATCAAATAGTATCACTTCATTCTTCCACTCCAATCACTTATTCTTTTAACAACCTTATCACCTTACACTAGTTTTCTACCTTATCTCATGCACACCAACCAAACACACTATTATCCCCCAGGTTGGTCGTCTGGTGATGCAGCCTTAGCTGTAAAAAAAGTTGATTAGTGTGCCCAATCTTAGCTGTGGGTAGGTGGAGTTAATAAGAGGATACTGGTGATAGAGTGGTGTGGTGCTGACCAAAGTAGTTGATCAGTAGGTCATAATGTCGATGTTGGCTAATTGGAGTTAATCAGTGGATCCCGGTGATATGGCCTTGACAGTGGGTAGGCGGAGGTGGTAGATTTTATGGAAGTAGCAGTTTCGACAGGTGGATACGTTGGTATTGGTAGGGGTATTTTTCGGTGGGCTATGGTGGTACGCATGGGTTTTGGCAGTCATGGGGTTGGATGGGTATAGTGATGTTGGTTGTAGGCACGGTTGTGTTTGTGAGTTGGTGCAGTGGTGTTAGTGAGGTCATTGGTTAGTGGGTAGGATGGCAATGGAGATGGAATGTAGCTGTTCACTATGGTAGTGTTAGTAGGTAGGAAGATTGTGTTGATAGTGTTGGTATTGTTGGGTGGGTTATGGTAGTGTGGATGGTGTTGATGTTGGTGGTGTTGGACGGGTACGACGGTATTATCATGGGCACAGTGTTGAGAGTAAATTTTGATTCTACATAATTATGACACTTGATGAGGAAGATTCAAGACATGAATAATTGAAAAGTGAAAGGTCAGGGGAGTTACTCATAACATACGAGTGATTTAATAAGGAGATGAAAAGTGAAAGGTTTGGGAAGTTATCTTTAGGAAATAAATGAGTCTTTAAATATCTTTATATATAATAGTATAAATAGGTGCATCTCCTAGTCATTTTGTAAGAATGAAAAAGTGAGCGAGTAACTTGTTTTATAGAAGTGTTGATTGAGTAGAGAAAAATATTCAAGTGTGTTTCTCCTCTCCGCTTCATCCTCCTCCTCTACCATAATACTCAAAGTATTTGCATTGCACATCTCTTATATTGTGCCCATCACGCAACTCAGTGGTACTAGAGCAGAGGTTCTAATGGTGCAACAAGTGGATCATTTCCTTTCTAAAGTCGTGAAAGACAACTACAAAAGCTAGAGCATCCAAATGAAAACCTTTCTTGGTGGTCAAGATGTTTGGGAGGCCGCAGAAGAAGAATATATCGAACCGAAAAACTTGGTCAGTGCTAGCCAAGCCATGAAGAAGGCTGCCAAAGAAGCCCAAGTGAAAGATCAAAAGGCTCTTTCATTCATCCAACTTGGCATCGATGACAATATTTTTGAGAAGATTGCGCTGGCCACCACCACAAAGAAAGCATGGGATACATTGGAAAATGCTTTCAAAGGCATCAATAAGGCGAGAAGTGTGCGGCTCCAAAGCTTTCAAGGTGAATTTGAGTCTTTACAAATGAAATATTCCGAGATGATTTTTGACTACATTTTGAGAGTTTTCTCAATTGTGAACCAACTTGAGAAAAATGGTGAAAAGATGGAAGATAGTCAGGTGGTGGAGAAGATCCTTCAATCTCTCGATCTAAAATTCGACCATGTAGTTATTGCTATCGAGGAGTCCAATGACACAGAGTCTATGACAGTTGATGAGCTTTCGGGAAAATTGCAAGTCCCTGAGGACAGGATCAAAAGGAGGAACAAAGAGCCTATCGAGCAAGCTCTTCTGGCCAAGATGAATTTTAACAAGAGGAAAGATGACTCCAATAAGAATCAAGGTGGTCGAGGCATAGGCCGTGAATAAGGTCACGGTCGAGGTCATGGTGGACTAAATCTATACACAATAATGAATCGGGTTTGAAATTTCGTCCATCGAGAGGACGAGGTAGAGGAAAAGGTGGTTATTATCTACACCAAAATAAGAAATACGTTGAATGTTTCACGTGTCATCGATACGGACACTACTCTTGGGAGTGTCGAGACGAATAATAGGAGGAAAATGTGAAGGCCGACTATGCAGAAGAAAATAAGGTAGGTGATGACACAATCCTGTTGGCACACGATAAATCAAAAGAAGAAAGAAAAATCCTTGGTATTTTGATACTGGCACCAACAATCACATGTGTGGTTACAAACACATGTTTATTGAGATGAATGAATCGGTGATGGGAAATATTACATTTGGAGACATGTCCGAAATCCCAGTCAAAGGTAAAGGCAAATTTTGATCAAATTGAAGAATTGAGGCCATCAGTTCATCTCAAATGTCTACTATGTCCCGGAGATGAAGGCAAACATTTTAAGCTTGGGCCAACTATTGGAGGAAGGCTACGACATCTATTTGAAAGACAAATGTCTTTATTTGAAAGATGAAAGAGGGAACTTGATCGCTCGTGTTTCAATGTCGAGTAATAGGATGTTCTTGATGAATATCCATCATGATGCGCCTAAATGTTTGAAGACCTGTTTTGATAACCAATCTTGGTTATGGCATTTGAGACTTGGACATCTCAATTTTGAAGGTCTAAAATTTCTATCAACGAAGAATATGGTAAAGGAATTGCCATCGATAAATCAGCCAGACCAACTCTGTGAGGATTGTCTTGTCGGGAAGTAACATCGACACAGTTTTCAAAAGGAGTTGATATCGAGAGCAAAGGTGCCGTTGGAGCTGATACACATTGATTTGTATTGTCCAATCGATTTAGCATTCATGGTAAGAACAAATACTTTATATTGTTCATTAATGACTTTAGTTAGAAAACATGGGTTTATTTCCTCAAGCAAAAGTCAGAGGTGTTCTCAACCTTCAAGAGGTTGAAGGGCTCTTATCGAGAAGCACAGTGGATATCAGATCAAGGCAATGAAATATGATCGAGGTGAAGAGTTCATATCTAAGGAGTTTAAGGCATTCTGTGAAGAGAATGACATTCGTTGAACACTTACCATTCCTTACTCACCCTAACATATTGAAGTGGTGGAAAGAAAGAATCAGTCGATAGTGAACTTGACTAGAAACATGTTGAAGAGTAAGAATTTGCCCAAGGAATTTTGGGTTGAGGCCGTAGATTGTGCGGTCTATCTATCGAATCGATGTCCGGCAAGAAGTGTGTGGAATCAAAAAACATAAGAAGCTTGTAGTGGATACAAGCCAAGTGTGTCCCACTGAAAAGTATTTGGAAGCATTGCATATGTTCATGTTCCTGATCAACAAAGGAAGAAACTCAACGACAAAAGTGAGAAGTTCATCTTCATCGGTTACAGTCAACAGTTAAAAGGGTACAAGTTATACAACCCTGTTAACAAGAAAATAAAAGTCAGTCTAGACATGACTTTTAATGAGAAGAGCTCGTGGGACTGGATTGGTCGAGACAAGGAGCGGTATGTTTTCAATCCAATTGACACGGATAGAAAAAAGATAGAAGAAGAGCCGATAGAACCTATGATTCCCTTGAGTCCAACATCTCCAACTTAATCGAGCCCAACATCATCACCATCATCACTCGATAGTCCTGTCAAGACAAGACCACAAGGCAAGAGATCTCTGGAGGAGACTTATGATGACTTGAATCAGAACCAAAATATGTTATGTCTCTTTGTCGATACCGAGCCAATTGATTTTGAGGAAGCAACAAGAAGTGAAAAATGGAGGAAGGCCATGAATGAAGAGATCGATGCCATTGAGAAGAATGATACTTGGGAGTTGACGACTCTTCATTCGGGAAAGAAGCCATTGGTGTAAAATAGGTTTATAAGGTGAAGAAAAATTCCAAAGGTGCAAAGCAAGGCTTGTCGTCAAAGGATACAAACAAATGGCTGGAATCGACTATGATGAAGTCTTCGTCCCAGTAGCTCGATTGAAAATGATACCACTGTTGATATCTCTAGCAACTTTAAACAAGTGGAAGATCCATCAAATGAATTGAAGTCAGCCTTCTTTAATGGTTTTCTTGATGAAGAGGTATATATTAAACAACCTGAACGATATGTTGTTCGAGGCTATAAAGACAAATTGTTAAGGCTGAAGAAGGCTTTGTATGGGTTGAAGCAAGTGCCAAGGGCGTGGAACCGTCGCAACGGTAAGTACTTCCAAAGAAAGGCTTTAAGAAGTGCCCACATGAGCATGCACTCTACGTCAAGATGAATGGAAAAGGTGACATCTTGATAGTTTGTTTATATGCGATGATTTAATTTTTACTGGTAGCTGTGTGAAGACGTTTGATGATTTCAAGAAGGAAATGGCCAAAGAGTTTGAAATGACTGATATCGATTTGATGTCATATTATATTGGAATCGAATTAAAGCAAAGATATGATGGAATTTTCATCTCACAAGAAGCATATATATGCAAAAGAAGTGTTGAAGAGGTTGAGTATGAAAAATTGCAACTCAATCAGTATCCCCATCGATGTTGAAAAGAAGTTGGCAAGACACATTAAAAAGGGTCCAATCGATCAGACCTTGTTTAGAAGCTTGGTTGGTAGTTTGAAGTATTAAACGTGCACAAGGCCTGATATCCTATATGCAGTCGATTTTGTCAGTTGATATATGGAGAATTCGACAACTTATTACTTCAAAGTGGCGAAAAGGATACTTTGATACCTTAAAGATACAATTGATTTGGCATATTTTATTCTGTATGAGGTGATATGAAATTAGTGGGATATAGTGACAATGATTGGGCTAGAGGCGTGGATGATCAAAAAAATACAACTGGATTCGCTTTTTATTTTGGTGAAGCAACATTCACACGGACATCAAAGAAGGAATCGATAGTGATTCTATCAACATGTGAAGCTGAATATGTGGCTGCAGCATCGACTGTTTGCCATGCGATATGGCTAAGAAGTTTGCTTAAGGAGCTCACTTTTAATCAAGATAAATCGACACAAACTTATGTTGATAACAAGTCAGCCATAGCTCTTGGTAAAAATTCAGTCTTCATGATCAAAGCAAGTACATCGACACACGATATCATTTCATCCATGAGAGCATTGCCAAGAAGGAACTCCAGGTTAAGTTTGTGAAGTCCGAAGACCAAGTTGTGGATATCTTCACAAAGCTCCTGACAAAAGAAGTCTTCGAGAAGCTACATAGTTGACTTAGAATTAGAGAATCAAGCTTAAGAGGGCAGGTTGAGGGTTAATCTTGATTCTACATAGTTATGACACTTGATGAGGAAGAATCAAGACATGAATAAATGAAAAGTGAAAGGTTAGGGGAGTTACTCATAACCTATGAGTGATTTAATAAGGAGATGAAAAGTATAAGGCTTGGGGAGTTATCTTTAGGAGATAAATGAGTCTTTAAATGTCTTTCTATGTAATAGTATAAATAGGTGCATCTCCTAGTCATTTAGTATGAGAGAGTGGAATGAAAAAAGTGAGTGAGTAAGTTGTTTTATAGAAGTGTTGATTGAGTAGAGAAAAATATTCAAGTGTGTTTCTCCTCTCCACTTCCTCCTCCTTTACCATAATATTCAAAGTATTTTTGCTACGCATCTCTTATATTGTGCTCATCACGCAACACATGGTTATGTTGTGGGTTAGTTCAATAGTGTTGGCAAAGTTGTTGGTTAGTGCATATGATGGTAGTTAAGGTGGTGTGTGGGTGTTCACAGCAACAGTGGCGATGGGTGGGCTAAAATGATGATGGTGTTGATGTTGTTAGGTGGTTACAGTAGTATGGGTGGGTATTGACAATGGTAGTGTTGGCTGTGGGCACAGTTGTGTTTCTTGGTTAGTACAGTTGTGTTGGTGAGGTAGTTGGTTGGTGCATAGGGTGGTAATCGTGGTGGTTTGTGGGTGGTGACGGTGTCAATGGGTAAGAATATCGCATTGATGATATTGGTGATTAGCAAATCACGGAGATGACGGAGGTACCATAGCTCCGAGCTACAGAAGAAAAGGATAGAGGGAAGGGGGGAAGAGGATGGTGACACCAGTGCCGTGCTGATGGTGCTGCAATGGCAGGTTAATGAAAAGGAAGAAGAGAGATAAAAAAAATGGCATTTGAAGAAGGGTTAGTTGCATAAAATACCCTTGTAGTTTGGGGTAGTTGCAAAAAGACCCCTGTTATTAAAAAAATTACAAAAAGACACCCAAGATTGCAAAAATGATGCAACCGTCAAAAAATTGTTCAAACTAATAGCATGTGATGTTCACGCTCCTGAAGAGTGCATTTGGTATAGATTCATTTAACAAAATGACAAAAAAGTCCTTTATTTCTTCTTCCTTCCCCAAATCCTAATTTTCTCTCTTACTCAAATCAACTAAACCCTAACCACTGCCTATTTCTGCCACCACCACCCATTTTTGCCTCCACTGCCTAGCCTCATCACAATCGCTGTCACAGCCACCTACTCTATCCAATCGCCTGCCGCCATCAGCCCAATCAAGCCAAAACCTTACCCGCCACCCTTACCAAGCCTCATCCACCACCACCACCACCGCTGCCACCCATTTCTGCCACCGCACAATTCTGCCACCACAACCCAGCCTCATCATAATCGCAGCCGTCGTAGCCACCTACTTTGCCCAATCGCCTGTTGCCATCAGCCCCCTCAAGCCAAAACCCTACCCGCCACCCTCACTAGGGCCCATCCAGCACCACCACCGCCCATTTCTACCACCACCCCCTCTTTTCTGCCACCGCCCATCCCCATGTACCTACGAAGCTACTAGCCCCAACCACCCACAGAGACCCCTATGCCGCCGGTACCCCTTTATCAACCCAAGCCAAATACACCACCCCCATCGGCCTGATTCACAAACCACAAGCCTAGATCTACAATTAAAAAAAAACTAGATCTACAATTAGGGTTTTATAATTAGGGCCAACCTTAGATCTACAATTAGGGCCAACCCCAAACCCGTCAGGCACTGTCGCCACTTGCCCTGTCCACCCTCCATGAACCTGCGTCGCGGCCTCGTCAGCCTCGCCATCAACCCCATCCACATGCGCCGGCACCACCTCCACGAGCTTAGCCCTGCCCCCTGCCCAATTCCAACACCATTCATACAAAAAAAAAAGACCTAAGATCTACAATTACAGTATATATAGAGGGGCAATTTAGATATTTTTATCATTTTGTCACGGGAATCGTCTGTTGCAATACTTTTGCAATCTCAGATTTTTTTTACAATTTTTGTAACAACAAGAGTCTTTTTGTAATTACCCCAAACCACAGGGATATTTTATGCAATTATCCCTTTGAAGAATTACTTTCCTAAGTCATGGGCAATATAGTTATTTCTTAAAAAAAGGCTAGGTACTTCAAGATAGCATTTGGTCAACGGACATTACTATTATCTATACAAGCTAAAGAAAGTGCGTGTAATTTCACGCTAACCTCAGGACTTTGGTCTAATTATCCCTATATGATATTTGTGAGTCTACAAGATACAGGCCAAGGACATGCTAACTGCATTTAGAGTGCACATGTACATTGCTTATAAAAAGTAGAGACTAAAGAAGGGAAGATAAATTGTACTATAGATTGAGGGAAAGCTTGACACAAACTAAAAATGCTTTAGCAACATTTTTAATTTTCAATTTTAGTACTTCTTTCTTTTTTTGAAAAAGATAAAAAAAAGATATATTATAAGATCATTAAATGTGAGGCCAACATCCCTGGTCTCGGGCATTACAATGCAACAAAAAACAATCAACGTAAAACATATAAGACAAATAAGCTACAAAGTTAAAGGTCCAAAACCATTCGGCCTATAGGGAAGACACGAGCACCAAAGTGCAAATAAAAACACAAATGGACAAAACTAAAACCCTCAAATTGGACTGTCTATTGACCTGAAGACATCTTAAGAAAACCCCGATTATAACCATCAACTAAACCACACAACACAGAGCACATAAGCCACCACGCACCACTGTCAAACCTATCAGGTCAGCTCAAACCAGCACCACCCGTCTACCACACCAGCACACAACGATTCACTATCCGCACCACCACCGCATGACCACCCACCCAATACCAACACAAGGAGGCCGCTTTAACCAACCACTCGCCACACCAGAAGATAAATACTCACCCTAACACCTAACAAATTGAGGCCGTCACCAACGAGCCACAAACCACCAAACAAAACTTCTTAAGAAAATAAAGAGAAGAGATAAATGAAGACATAAAGAGAGAATTGACTGAATGTTTTCTGTGTGTCTTTACATTGAGAAGAGCATGTATTTATATACACAAGAAGAATCAATTAATCCCTAATTCTAAGCCATAAAACCCGTGATCCACTATCAGTGGGATATGATAAGCATAATTCATGTGATCCACTATCAGTGGGATATGATAAGCATAATTCATGTGATCCAATTCCTTAACACTCCCCCTCAAGTTGGAGAGTGAATATCATGAAGTCCCAACTTGTTACGTAATGTCTCGAATTGATCTTTTCCCAATGCTTTTGTGAAGACATCTGCTAACTAAAAGCGGGTAGGCACATATGATGGTTTGATCATTCCAGCTTGTAGTTTTTCTTGAACAATTTGACAATCTATTTCAATGTGCTTTGTGCGCTCATGAAAAACAGGATTCGCTGCAATATGCAAAGCTGCTTGGTTGTCACAAAATAATCGTGTGGGAGCTACCTGTGGAACTCTTAGATCTTGTAGAATATAACGTAGCCACGTTAGCTCTAAACATGTATTTGCCATAGCTCGATATTCTGCTTCTGCTGATGATCTAGAAACATTAGCTTGTTTCTTGGATTTCCATGAGACAAGAGAATTTCCAAGGAAAATGCAATATCCCGTGACTGACCTCCTTGTGGTACGACAACCTCCCCAATCTGAATCACAAAAGGCTTTCAAAGCAAGATTGTTTGTGGAAGAAAATAGTAAACCTTGACCAGGATTACCTTTGATGTATTTAAGGATTCGTATGGCTGCATTCCAATGAGGTTTACGAGGCTCATGCATGAATTGACTTAGTGTCCGAACAGAATAGACTATGTCGGGCCTTGTGACGGTAAGATAAATCAGTCTGCCAACTAGTCTTCTATATTTAGTTGGATCACTCAGTAAAATTCCATCTGTAGGAGTGAGCTTCAAATTTTGTTCCATTGGAAATTTGTCAGGGCGTACACCTAGAAGTCCTGAATCTTGTAAAATATCTAGTGCATATTTTCTCTGAGACATGAAAATGCCTTTCTTTGAACGAGAGAATTCAATACCCAAAAAGTATTTTAAGTCTCCAAGATTTTTGATGCGGAAGCGTTTGAGAAGAAATTTTTTGAGACGTTCAATTTCTTGAAGATCATTTCCAGTGAGAAGTATATCGTCAACATAGATGAGGATCGCAGTGAATGAAGTACCTTTAGCTTTGGTGAAAAGAGAATAATCAGCCTTTGATTGTTGATAACCTGCCCTCTGAATAGTCTCTGAAAACGTGAGAAACCAATTTCTTGATGCTTGTTTGAGGCCATAAAGGGATTTGTGGAGCCAGCATACAATGTTCTCCCCATGTCGGCGAAGACCAGGTGGAGGTTCCATATACACTTCTTCTTGCAAGTCGCCATGAAGAAAAGCATTTTGAACATCTAATTGGTAGGCGAACCAATGCCGAGCAGAAATAATAGTGAGAAGACATCGAAGTGTAGTGAGTTTCGCTGTAGGAGAAAATGTTTCCTGATAATCGATTCCCTCAACTTGAGTATAGCCCTTTGCAACAAGGCGAGCTTTATAACGCTCAACTGTGCCATCAGATCTGTATTTGGTTTTATAAACCCATTTACAGCCAATAGGTTTATGACCATCAGGAAGTTGAACCAAACTCCAAGTCTTATTTTGTTGCAATGCTTCTAATTCTGCATTCATTGCTTGTTGCCAATGTGGATCAAGGATAGCCTGAGCATATGACTGAGGCTCGGTATGACCTGTAATGTTGGCTAAAAAAGTACAACGGGCAGAAGAGATACGAGAGTAGGAAAGAAAGTGAGAAAGAGGATAGCGAGTACCTGGCGTAGAACTTGGCACTATGGAAGGAGGATTGACCTGTGCTGACAGTATGTAGTCTCTATGCCATGTTGGAGGTTGCTTGGGCCAACGGGATTGGCGCGGGGGAGGAGAGGAAGGAATGATAGAATCTGGAGAGGTTGAAATAGGTTCAGCGGCTTGGGCTGGAGGCGAGGATGTAAAAGGCTGGGTAGGATTGGGAGAAATATCCTCTGGAGCCATTGGTTCAGCTAAGGGAGATTGTATGGAAGAGGCAGATTCTTGTATGGTTGTTGGATCAGTGGGTTGAGGTTGGGAAGAGGGGATGTTTGTGGGTAAGGATGGTGAAGATTGCCAATTGTCCATGAAGTCAGGAGAAATATAGGGTAATGTGGAAGTTGGATGTGCAGCCGACATGAAAGGAAAGATAGTTTCAGAAAATTTGACATCACGACTAATAAAAAATGTTTTAGTTGTCAAATCATAAAGTTTGAAACCTTTCTGACCAGTAGGATATCCAACAAATACGCAACGTTTGGCACGGGAATCAAATTTATATGTGGGATGAACAACAGTTGCGTAACACAGACAACCAAAGACTTTCAAGTGATCAAATGATGGTGGATGATTGTACAATAATTCAAAAGGTGACTTGGAAGATAACAATGGGGTTGGCAATCGGTTGATAAGATAGACAGCAGTCAATACACATTCTCCCCAAAAGGTAAGGGGCAAGTGAGACTGAAAGCGTAGTGCACGTGCTACAGTTAGAATATGGCGATGCTTGCGTTCAACTACCCCATTTTGTTGTGGAGTTGAAACACAAGTGTGTTGATATTCAATACCATGAGAGTGAAAAAAATTTTGCATGGACAAGAATTCTTTACCATTATCTACCCTGATTGCTTTGACTGAAGCATGAAATTGAGTTTTAGCAAATGCAATAAAAGACTGTAAAAATTTTTGAGTTTCTGACTTGTATTGCATAAGAAATAACCATGTGCACCTTGTAAAAACATCCACAATTGTAAGAAAAAAACGAGCCCCTGAATGAGTGGGTACTTTGTGTGGACCCCATATATCATAATGCAACAAATCAAATGGAACACGAGTTGATATAGTACTTGAAGGAAATGAAAGTCTAGTCTGTTTAGCCATAGGACAAACAACACAATTATTATCAAAATGAATATTATGAGAAGGCAATAATGGAGCAATTAATTTTAGACGAAATGGTGATGGATGTCCCAAACGCATGTGCCACAAATTTGAGGGTTGTGAAACTTGATGAGAAACAGGTGCCTGTTGTATTGGGGACATGTAATAGAGACCACCACGCTGCTTACCCGAGCCAATCATCTTCCCCGTAGCCAAGTCCTGCAAAGCACAAAAGGAAGGAAACAAAATGGCACAACAATTTAAATCATTGGTGAGTTTGCTAACAGACATCAAATTTAAACGAAAAGAAGGAACACATAAAACGTTGTCTAATGTGATATTTGAGTTAAATGGTATGGTGCCAATGGAATTGATTGAGGCAGATGACCCCGTGGGCAAATTGACAGAGGGTATTGATGAGGAATTTGTTTGAGTGAAAAGCGTAGGATCGGAAGTGATATGATCAGTAGCTACGCTATCCAAAATCCAAGGCTTAGTAAATACAGAATTAATTGAAGCATTTTGAAAAAGAGACAGACCTGCCGCATTTGCATAAGCATCGCTATTACCAGGAGACTTCTGATTTTGAGTCATCATAGACAAGGCATGAGCAAGTTGTTGAAGTTGATCTGTGGAAAGCTCGGGTGAACTGTTGGTGTCTTGCGAATGGACCCCATGTGTAGATTGAGAAGAATCTGTTGTATTCGCAACATGAAATGAATTGAATGCATTTCCTTGAGACCCACGTTGCCGCTGTTGTGAAGTGTTGTGTCGATTACCTTGGCCTCCTGTGTTGTTGGAAACCCATATCCCATTTTTAAATTTGCATCTGTCCTCTGTATGACCTTTTCTATCACAATACTTACAATGAAATTTCAGAGTGCGACAACTTTCAATTGTATGACCTTCTCTATTGCAATGCTCGCAATGCTTGTCTTTAGATTTATTTGAAAAATTATTTCCACGTCTCTGAATTGCAGCCGCGATGGAAAAAATTTCAGTTGATTCCGGTGTTATTTGTCGCTGTGTTTCCTCTTGAATAACAAGGGAATATGCTTGTCGTACATTAGGCAGTGGCGACATCATGAGGATATTTGTACGTACAATATTGTAAGTGTCGTGGAGACCCATGAGAAATTGAATTAAACGGTCTTCTTCCCTTTGCTCATCATGTGCTTTCATCTGGTTACAAGTGGGAAGTGCTCGATATGTATCTAACTCATCCCAAAGGCCTTTGAGTTTTGTGAAATAAGTTGAGACAGTCATGGTACCTTGTGAAAAAGAAGCCAATGATTTTTGAATCTGGTAGATAGCTGGCGCATTCTTTTGTGAAAACTGGTCCTTGAAATCTTCCCACACTTGATAGGCGGTCTTTGCATGAATGACTCCTTTGGCTAGATCCGGTTCTACCGAGTGAGTAAGCCATGATAAAATCATGCTGTTGCACTGGTTCCATAAAGCGTATTCTGTTGGCTGATCTTTTTCTGAAGGTTGCTCAATGGATCCATTGATGAAGCCAATTTTGTTTTTGGCTGTGAGAGCATGAATCATGGATTTACTCCAAGATGGATAATTGGTTCCGTTTAATTTGATGGGTACGAGCAAGTGACCAGGATGATCTGAATGATGAATAAAATATGAATTTGATGGATCCATGCTGAAATTGATGTTGCTGGTGTTTGAAGGTTTGGAATGATTGAAGATTTGGAATGAAAACAAATACTAGAAGGATGGCTCTGATACCATCTTAAGAAAATAAAGAGAAGAGATAAATGAAGACATAAAGAGAGAATTGACTGAATGTTTTCTGTGTGTCTTTACATTGAGAAGAGCATGTATTTATATACACAAGAAGAATCAATTAATCCCTAATTCTAAGCCATAAAACCCGTGATCCACTATCAGTGGGATATGATAAGCATAATTCATGTGATCCAATTCCTTAACAAAACTCAACCGACTAGCACGGACACCAATTAAGCTAGAGGGGAAAGAGGACGACAAAACCCTAGTCTGAAACTACACCCGTTCTTGGCAACCATACCAATCACACACTGCAAATTAAAACATAAAGTGTACCAAGCCAGGAAAAAGATGAAGGACGAAAACCCTAGCTTGAAACTTCAATTTCTCCTCACGGCCACATCAAGTACAAACAACCAGCAAACGCTGCCGTTGCCATCACCATCGCCGCCACGCCTACCTACCACATCTTAAAACACCATAAAAAAGAAACACCCCGATCATTAAACCCACCACCAACCGATGCCATCATGCCCACCACCACACCCTAACCACTTACCCACCTTGCAAACCCGAGACACTTGAGATAGACGAATCACAGATCAAACCTCCAAGCCTACCACTGACCCTTGATCAAATCCAAAAAGTATTTCCAAGCCATCAAATGAGAAATCCTGCCAAGGGGATAACCAAGCAAGCAAAATACTAGAAAATGAAAAAAGAAAGTGTCACGCCACCATTTAACGATGAAAGCCGGCAGTGGCTGAAGCGAAAGGTTTTTAGAGAGAGAAAATTTTGGGCCGGCCCCAACCAGGTAGTCAACCCAATAGAAAAAAAAAATTTTTAAGTGAGGTGGATGAAGCATTGTTAATCTAAAATTTCTCAAATTTTCATTCATCGAATTTAGTACTTGCAAAAAAGTCAATCCAAAGACAATTACTTTTGGCGGTGCTGTTACATCATGGGTGGTGTTTGTTTTCAATGATAGCAAACTAGTTTCCACATATATATGTTTCCCCCGTCAGTGCACTAGCTTATAATTGTCATTTTTTTTTGTTTTATTGCTATGAAAACAAGGTGATCAAACTAGGAAATGGAAATGGGTTTGGTCACCAAACCCACATGTCAGACTAATCTCCCTAACTAAGCGACCATCCCGTCAAGGAGTCGTCGCGAGTGGCACCTCTCGTCTTGTCGTATGCATGATAACATGCATCCATGAATAGCTGATAACTGACGATACACAGAATACACATAAATAGTGAGAGTCGAATGCAAAATCTCAAATCTTCCAACCAGTAGATTGACCCCATCTGGTTAAATCCAAGTTTATTTCTAAAATTGAAACTTTATTCATAACTAACATACCAAAGATCCTTTTGGTACCTTTAGGGCTATCTTGGCATGGGACACAAAGTACAAGTTGCTAAAACAGAAAGTTAGGAGATCTCCGAAAGTGCGAGTTTTAGATCATTACTACCAGCTAAGCGGAACTTAGCCCTTTGCTAGCACTCAATTAGTGGTCACCCAGTATGTGTTATTGAATCTACATGCATAGTACGATCACGCTATTTCCAGTAATTATTTAGCTGCCTTCACTGATTTTTTTTATCTTTTCTTTTCATAACCTGCACGACTGAAACTAGTTGTATAAAGCAAAAGAGTTACTTATAAAAATGATAAGTGGGAATAATGCATGCTGCACCATAATTAGGTAAGGAGTTAAGTAAATTAAGTTTTCAGTGTATAAATAAAGGCCTCGGGATGTGCATTCGGAATTGTGTTTCCATTTTCCAATGCAGAGCTTTCTCTGGTCTTCCTTGTAACTCCCAGTAACGCTTCCAACGCCATGGCCGAAAAACGAAGACCAACACTAGAGCTTTGAAGATATTAAGGTTTGGCATTTCTTTTATGTTGATTGATTCTGGTATATTTTAGTACACGTAAAAACAACTTCAGATTTCGTGACTATTATCTTGTTATTTTTTTTCCCTTTGTCCCTCTTCCAGTTGTTCAAATTCTTCCTCCCTCAAACAACCCGGCCTGCCTCTGTGTTTTGGTCTCTCTCTCTCTCTCTCTCTCTCTCTCTCTCTCTCTGCGCAACTAAGACAACCATGTGCGCCATGGATGAATCTCGAGGAGTTCATGCTGGTGACATTATCATGTCAAAGGAGAGATCACACAATGAAGAAAGAAAAGAAGCGAGAGAAGACAAATTATTTCATAGGCTTCTCCGACGAGTGCCATTGAATGAGGTATTCCCTCTCCCTCTCTCTCGCTCTCCGTCTGTCTCTGCGTGCGCTTGCGTGTGTCTGCGTTTTAAAAGCTTCGGTGTCACCATGTTCTCCCCCATTTCTGTGGCGAGAGGAAGAGTTGGTAAAACTTTACTTCCTCTGTCCCACAACGATACTCGGATACCAACTTATTATGGTAGCTACAGTTAATACTTGAGTTTCACTTGTGCACTTATAGTGAGCTTGAATTCCATTTTTGCTCAAAGAAAAGGACTAAAAGCAACGCTCTTTAACTGATTGGAGCGATCTTCATATAAATAGAGAGTCCTAGTTTTATCATTTTCTCATCTCTATTACGCTTCTTTGCAATTTTTAGAAGAATTTGCACTTGTGCTGAAATTTTCGTCATTGAATGAGTGTTTAATGTACGTGTCATGTCACACAGGTTCTTTCTTGTAAAAATGGGCATTGAAAGCCGCTGCAAAAAAGAGAAAAAGATGGAAGGGAAGAAATATTTCGTTATAAGCAACATTACAACTCGCGCTTACTGAATTGATTACCTTCATATTTGCGATTCTGAATATGTGATGACACTTGAATTAAGGCTTGTCTGTTCCTTTGCATCATGCATGTCAGTGGAGTATTATTATCAGCTTATCTTTTCTTCTGTCTCTCTGTTCTTGGAATGAAGTTAGTTGTCTATACAGAGGCTTTTCTTTTTCATACAGTTCTCAAAGAGATTCTTATTTTACTGAGTTACTTTTTCGTCTCTATATTTGGACCAGAGTTTGTGTTATACTTTGGCATTCTTCATTTTTTACTTGCTTTCTGGTGAGCATGCTACTGTTTAAGTGGTGGCCCGTGGCCTAAAACTTTCCTTTACAGAATGTACGTACCATCTCCCTCGTAAAATAACCTTATGATGCCAAACAAATGCAATAAGTACGTTTGGATAGTGGGTCGAATGAGTGAGGCGGAGTGGTACCAGTATCTGTTGACAGACATTTGTATGTATTGTATATTCTCCCGAAATCACACAGACACGTTGGTCTGATGAGGCATCGAGCGCCTGCTTTTGATCCGCTTGAGCATATGACCTAATACAACGCACATTCTTGATGGAGTGCATGGAATAAATAAGTAAAGAAGTACATATCTTGATAGCTCAGACGTGAAGTATATTGCGGATGCATCTTGAGTTAGGTTCAGCTTCTGATGGCCTGTTTATAATGAGCTTCAACACATTGTGAAACTTGTTTAACTTATCGGTTGAGTGCGATAAGCATATGATCAAACAGAAAATGTTCGAAATTGCGAGACAAACAAACCAAATATGCATTTATTTCGAAGCTCGGTAGATTTATGAACCAAAGCTTTAACAATCTTAGACTCCGTCTTTGCCACACGTTCCCGGTAAATTTCTTCCAAATCCAACTTAACTGATTTCCCCAGATATCTGATATGCTAGAACAACCGTGTTTTAAATAATACCCGGCTACGGCAAGGTCGCTAAGTAAGACTTTCCATATGATTGTATGTCATGTGCTTATCTCTATGATTATCTATTTTTAATATGCTTAAACTAGCTTCTCTGTATACTTAAAGTGTTGCTTAATTTCTGGGCTTGGAGTCTGGGAGCCATCATTTGAAGATAAGTATCAAATGCATTTACTTAGACAAATTTCAAACGTTCAGAATCATATGCTTTTAGTATAAGAAAAGAGACCATCTTGACTTTGTAAGAATTCTTAAAAATACCAGCTCAGATCATCAATCTGAAATACATATCTGTTGTTACGAAATAGCAATAACTACACGCTGAAATGCAAATCTTGCTACATTTGTGTGCATACCTTGATGTTTTGTTATCTCTATGCAGGTGGCAAAAGAGCTAGCATCGCTTGGGAAGATAGCATGCCCAGTTGCAACGACAACCCTTCTTGTACATTCGAAGTCCATCATTTCCATGCTTTTCTTGGGTCACCTGGGGAAGACTGAGTTAGCCGGAGGTTCTCTAGCAATTGGTTTCGCTAACGTCACCGGCTTCTCTGTCATGAAAGGCCTATGCATGGGGATGGATCCCATTTGTAGCCAAGCTTACGGAGCCAAAAGATGTTCAGTTATAAGCCAGACATACCTAAAAATGTTCCTCCTCCTTTTATTTACGTCCATTCCCATCTCCTTCCTATGGCTAAACGTTGAACCTGTCTTTCAAAGGCTAGGCCAAGACCGCGTTATCACAAAAGTTGCCAAGATTTACCTAATATTCTCCCTCCCCGAATTGCTCACCCAAGCTCATCTCAGCCCGTTGCGGTCATTTTTGAGAACCCAGGGCTTGTACACTCCCGCTACGTTCGTCGCCACTTGTTCTTCGTTTCTCCACCTTCCCATCAGCTACTTCCTGGTAACATACCTGAACTTGGGTGTGAAAGGCATTGCTATGTCATCTGTTTGGTTTTCTTGTAACATGAACTTCGGCTTGTTACTTTATGTGACAACGTCAAAAATAGCAATAAAGCCCTGGGCCGGTGCTACACTGATTTCGACCTTTCAGGGATGGCGACCATTGCTGAGTTTAGCATTGCCAACATTGTGCTCAGTGTGCCTGGAATGGTGGTGGTACGAGATCATTTTATTTCTGAGCGGGTTACTGAGCAATCCAGAGTCATGTGTCGCTGCAATGGGCATCCTGATCCAAACAACCGGCTTGATCTATGTGTTTCCATACTCTGTGAGCTTAAGCATATCACAGCGCGTTGGCCACGAGTTGGGAGCTGGCCAACCGGCTCATGCTCAATGGGCAACCATAATTGGGATCTCCGTCGCCCTTACTTTTGGGCTATCAATTTTTGGCTTAGCCATTGCTTTAAGGTCTGTGTGGGGGAAGTTGTATACTAATGATACGCAAATTCTCGACATGATCTCAACAGCGCTTCCACTTTTGGGGCTTGCTGAAGTTGGCAACTCTCCCCAGACAGCTGCCTGTGGTGTCCTTACCGGGTCAGCGCGGCCAAAGGTGGGTGTCCATGTAAATATTGCCGCATTCTACCTAATCGGATTGCCGGCTGCTGTTTTCCTAGCATTTACATTGAAACTGGGCTTCCGAGGACTATGGTTTGGATTAGTAGCATCACAGGCTGCATGTTTCTGCATGATGGTCTGCACTTTGATTAAGACCGATTGGAGGCACCAGGCCAAGAGGGCCGAGGAGCTAACATTGGCGGCCACAGACAGGGACGACACAGAAACCAATCTCGTCCCCTGATCCGTCTCTCCACTATTACCATTGCTTTAAGATGTGAGGATTCTATATAAACGAGTGTAAATCGCTAACAGGAGAGTGGAGAAATGTAGGGGGGATGCAGTTAACTTGGTTACAGACCATTTTTTTACTTACTTGAAATTGTGATCTGGAGAGCAGAATTCCTTTTCGAGACATGTGACGGCGTACAATTTCTATAGGGAGAGAAGACGATAACTTTTCTTTGCAAACTTGGCCTAAATTCGGGCAATCCTCGAATCTAAAGCTAGAAGAAAAGAACAGTTTAATCAAATTTAGAGCATATAGGTCTTCATTATCCACTCAAACTAAGCAGGACATGGCAACCATTGTTGCAAAACTTGTCCGCCAAGCTAGATAACGCCTTGATTACTGTAGCATGTTTGCGAGTTTCTTTTTTTTTGGAGAGAAAAGAAAAAAGAAAATGGTTCATTTTCTCTTTTTTTTTTTTTCTTTTTCAGTTTGTGAGTTTCTTTGAAAAGAGCAGTGAAGAGAAAAGGAAGGAAAATTTGAGCTTCTTTTATGTCTAAACCTTCTCTCTCAAAATTGAAAGGAAAAATTTGGCTGCTACCTTAGTCAGAAGAATTTTTTTCTTACCCCCTATATAGCGATAATCAATCATATCTAAATATTTCTAGTGACTTTTATTTAGTGACGCTAAAAAAGTACTGTTAAGAATTGTCGCTGAAATTATTAGAAGAAAAATCACTAAAAACGTTTAACGACTACTAATTGTCAATATACACGGGGTTGAAGTAGATTCTTACAACCCGAATAGGAGACAAAGTTTATTCAAACCAAAAAAAATGGAGATAAAGAAGAGTCTCATAAGTCATAGGGCTAATTACACCTATGTCCCTGAGATTGGAGAATAATTACAGTCAAGAAAAACTAAGTTTCAAAATGTAACATACCATGACCAAAACCTTTTCAGGAGGATAACATAGGGCTAATTACACCTATTTAAGGGTATTATTTTTAAAATGACAATAATACCCTTACACTTTATATATAGAATAATTTTTAAAGTCTTTCTTTTTCTTCTTTTTTAAGAAAATTAAGAATAACCCCACATTATCCTCATGATTTCAAAAATTAGGGTTTATTAGAGCCCTAATTTTGAAATTAGGGTTTCAAAACCCATATTTAAATCTTTAAATTTTCACTTTCCTATCTTTTGATCTTATTTAAATCCTTTTTTCACCTCTTCTTCTTCACAGCTGCCCCCCGACAAATACCCATCTCCTATTTCCCGTCCAACCGGTGACCGATCAACCGCGATGGAGTCGGTGCCCCCACCAACCCCGACGGATCCCTATCTCATCTTTCCAGTCCAACCAGTGACCAGTTAACCAACAGCACCCGCGATGGAGTCGGCGCTGCCACCACCATCCCCGACAGCAGTTATCTCTCTTTCTAAGGGATTGTCGATCTCGTCGCCACCACCGGCTGTCGCCTCGCCGTGGCTGGGTTGGCCGTGATCTCGCCGATGTCACCGAAGAGGCTGCGAGACCAGGTGAGGACGATGAGGCCTAAATCAGTGTGGTAGAGGCTGGTGATTAGGTTTGGATTGCGGAAAGATGGCGACGGCACTGGTGATGGCGACGGCACTGGCGATGGCGACGGCACTGTCGCTTTGATAGGGGTGCAGGTGGTGGTGAGAGAGGAAGGTGGTAGCAGCGGTGGGGTAGGGGAAAAAGGGTGGTGTGCGGGGTGGGGAGGGGCAGAAAGAGAGAGTTTAAGAGAGATAGAGAGAGAAAATTTAAGAGAATTTTTAAGATAATGGCATTTGAATAAATAAATTTATAACTTGAGGGCAATATAGTCTTTTTTATCAAAATCGTTAGGGTTTTCCAAATTTCGTCTGGTCAACGGACATAAGTGTAATTTGTCAAAATTATTGTCCTTATCTGTAATTACCCCCTAACCTCAGGAATATAAGTGTAATTAGCCCTAAGTCATAAGTACGCAATACTTCATAATATCCACATTACCCTTCAAATAATAATGACTAAATTTTTAATGACTTTTAAGTCATACTCTTACCTAGGGTTTCTTATAAAAACATATTGTTTCACTTATAAATCTATGACTGTTTTGGATGTTAGAGTTAACTCATGTAGGGATGGCAATAGGGCGGGTCAGATGCGGATCTCACAAAATCCGCACATGCCCCGGTGATCCTAAAACCCTCCCCCTTCCCCCCCGAGTTATGTTATTTCAATACCATAACCGACCCTAAGCACATTTAGAAAACCCGCCCCCGCCCCGCCCCTTTTTTTTTGCTTTGGCAAAACTGTTTCTCACTTTGAACATGTATTACAAAAACTGTGTACTACAAATGTTGCACAAAACTATATCACAAAAATTAAAATAGACTGACATCAAATTAACGTTCAAAATGCTAAAGGAGAGATTAACAAATTACATTGCAATTCAAAATAAATTACACTACAATTCAGATTTAGGTTCAAACGGACTTTGCCTCTTAAAATAAGCTCTCTGCTGCTCAACAAAATCTCGCCACTAGGCATAAACTAATCAAAGTCAACCCCCCATTCTTTTTGCTGGCATCATTCAGGTTCCGCCCTCTTTTCTTGTTGGGATGCTTCTGCTAGAAAACATAATTAGCAATTAACCATCAACAGCGAAGGCCTGATACAAGACACATTAGCAAGAACAGTTCGAACCAAACTCCAAAAATTACATATAAAGTCTTTTAGACAATTTCAATGACAGAAACTTGACAAAGAGTAAAACATCTTCATACCAAGTTCAAAGGGATTAAATATAGGATAAGGTCAATACCTTGATATTAAGTATTATTGACTTAGACTTTTATTTATGTAATAATAATAATCAAGTTGCATTCCTGCGTTGCTTATACAAATTAACCCAGAAATTAAGATGGGCAATGAATCTTGTGATGATTCCATTCTAAAAACAAATTAACCCAGAAATTAAGTAAGTGATAAGATGAACTTAGCTAATTTTGCGCAACCGTGAAGGGCGATGGATGGTGGGAGCAAAAGCACGGACTCCTTGTTCAAATCGTGCTTGCCAAATACTGGTATGAGCAAGTGCTTCATAGCGCTTGCTCTAATGGCGCTCACTGAGTCGTTATTTGATGGTAGGCAATGGATGGTGGGATTTGATGGTAGGCGGTGGATGGTAGGCATCGCAAAGAATGGTGGACGATGGTGAGGCAATGCATGAAGGGTATGAAGGTGTGGGGGAGAAAAGTCGAAAAGGAAGAGGTTCAGCGCCAATTTTTGGAGAAGAAAAAGAATCTAAAAGAAGGACGGCTATGAGGCACATGAAGGGGATGAAGGTGTAGGGTTTTTTTTAAGACATCTTACACCTAAGATGGACGGCTGTGATTGAACTAGAGAATTAGAGTTAGATATATAACTTAGGGGCAGGCGGGGCGGGGTGGGCTACATTAAATACCGTATCCGACCTGTACCCGATGCGGGTTAAAATTTTAAATACTATACCCGCCCCGTAGTTTGGTCAAAGTAAAAAAAAAACCTGCTCCTAACGGGGCGAATATCCGCCGGATCGGATTTAAGTTGCCATCCCTAAACTCATGCATGGCATGTTATTTTGCTTTTGGTGTAACATTAATTAAATTTGGGTGTCTCGATGTTTGTAGTCAACTCATGGCTCAGTCTGTGTTTTCTGTGGTCACTTTAACAGGTGATGCAAGACTTATTACATTAGTGCGATATGAACTTTTCTTTGATGACTAATTTTCTGTGGATCATGTTCTTTTCTAGAATCATACTTTTATGGTCGTCTACGTCAGAATTATCAGAATGTACAGCGAGGGTATATATATAAGTTGTTGTCTGTTCTTTTCTTCTGACTGAATTTACAAACAAGAGAAAGAAATGATACTTACCTTTAGACCTCGCAAAAAAAGAATCGGACCCGAGGGTCGATCCGTACCCGGCCAAAAAACCCGGGTACGGGTAGGTATTTTGAAGACCCGTAAAAAACAGACCCGTACCAGAACCGACCCGTATATTTCGAGTAAATCTGATTCTGATACGGGTTACCCGGGATACCCGAACTTTTACTATATAAGACTAAGGGTTCGTTTGACAAAAAAAAAATTTTGGTTTTCAGTTTTTAAAGAGCAGCTTAATTTTTTATTTTTTTTTTATAAAAACAAGTGGGTGTTTGATAACCCCTTTTTTTTTTAGGTTTTTTTTTTTGGTGTTTGGTAACCTTTTTTATTTTGACTTTTTTTTTTTGTGGTTTGCGGTGGCGGTGGTGGGGCGTAACGGTGGTCGACGGTGGTGGTGGTGGTGGCCGACGGTCGAAGGTGGCTGCCGGTAGTCACCGGCGGTGGTGGCCGGCGGCCAGCGGTCGGAGGTGGCTGCCGGCAGTCTCCGGCGGTGGTCGCCGGCAGTCTCTGGCGGTGGTCGCCGCGACCGGAGGTGGCTGCCGGTGGTCGCCGACAGCCGAAGGTGGTTGCCGGCAATATCCGGTGGTGGTCGCCGGTGGCCGATGGTGGCTGCCGACAGTCTCCGGCGGTGGTCGCCGGTGGCCGGAGGTGGCTGCCGGTGGTGGGAGGGTGGTGGTGGTGGTCTAAAAAAAAAAACCAGTTTTTGGAGTTTTTTTTTTTACTCTTCAGTTTAAAAACTAGTTTTTTAAATTGAAAAAAAAATGGTTACCAAACGCTCCTTTTTTTTTCAATTATTAAAACTGAAAAAAAAGAGGCAAAAAAAGAGTGTCAAACCTACCCTAAGTGTTAGGGTTTTTTCTGCTTCATCACTCGATCATTCTTTCTCCCATTCTTTCCATCTGTCGATCTGCGCCGCTCCTCTCTCTCTCTCTCTCTCTCTCTCACGACATCGCTCTACCTTGCGTTGCCGCTCTCTCATGCCTTGCAGATTCCCACAGCAACTTGACGCCTAATAGTAGCACAAAACTCGACGCCCAGTAGTAGCCCACCAACTCGACGGCGTACATCGTCCCTCCGCTGCCAGATCCACCGCAGCTCCGCACACCTTCGCCTCTAATCTTTTCGATCTGATCCGATGCCGCTCTGTGGCCAGCATCTCCGTCGCAGCCATCAGATATGCATGTATTATTTGTTTTAAATCTTTTGTATGTATTAAAGTGTTTTGTAGGTTTTTTTTTCAGATCTGCTTCTGTTTTTATTTTATGTTACGAGATAAGGTTTTTTTTCCCAGATCTGCTTTTATTTTGTAGGTGATTTTCGAGCATTTCTGTTAAGTTAGTATGACTATTGTATGTTTGTGTTTGGAGTTGGAGACATGGAGTTGAGATAGGCATAATTTTTTCCCCATATCTGCTTGATTTATTTTTGTATATGATTTTTAGAATTTTTGTGTAAAAGTTATTGTGCCTGTTGTATCTGTGTTTGGAGCTTGGAGGGGTTATTTGAGAATTGAATTTGAGACGATTACTTTAATAAGAAAGTGAAGCGACTGTTGACTTGAGAATTGAATTTGAGGAAATTAATGTAATCAGAAAGTGACTGTTGAAATAGTAAAAAAGAGCAGAAAAACTCACTTAAAAAAATAGTCAAAATGTTTATCAATAAAAAATAAATAATTTACCCGCAAGGGTAGGGTACGGTTCCCAAAAAATCGTACCCGGAAAAATCCGGTATAAATTTTCCGACCCGTTTTTACTCGGCCCCGACCGGGTTTTACCCGTACCCGCAGGGGTCGAACCGTTTGCCAGGTCTACTTTCCTTTTTCTCTTAAACTCACAAACAAGATAAGTAAAATTGTCTTTACTTCTCTTCATTTCTATTCTCTCCCATTATTTTCCTTAAGTTGCCAGTGTGATGTGAACGTCAATCTAAGGCTTCGTTTGACAAATTTTTTTTTTTGGTTTTCAGTTTTTAAAGAGCAGTTTTTTAAAGAGCAGCTTAATTTTTTTTTTTTATAAAAACAAGTGGGTGTTTGATAACTCCTTTTTTTT
Source organism: Escallonia herrerae (assembly GCA_033070095.1). Lineage (NCBI taxonomy): Eukaryota > Viridiplantae > Streptophyta > Magnoliopsida > Escalloniales > Escalloniaceae > Escallonia > Escallonia herrerae. The sequence goes on along the minus strand of JAVXUP010002551.1, from coordinate 68,583 downwards.
TTGAGGTTTTTTTTTTTGGTGTTTGGTAACCCTTTTTATTTTGACTTTTTTTTTTGGTGGTTTGCGGTGGCGGTGGTGGGGCGTAGCGGTGGTCGACGGTGGTGGTGGTGGTGGTGGCCAACGGCCGGAGGTGGCTGCCGGCAGTCACCGGCGGTGGTGGCCGGCGGCCGGAGGTAGCTGCCGGCAGTCTCCGGCGGTGGTCGCCGGCGGCCGGAGGTGGCTGCCGGCCGTCTCCGGCGGTGGTCGCCGGCGGCCGGAGGTGGCTGCCGGCAGTCTCCGGCGGTGGTCGCCGGCGGCCGGAGATGGCTGCCGACAGTCTCCGGCGGTGGCTGCCGGCGGCCGGAGGTGGCTGCCGGTGGTCGCCAGCGGCCGGAGGTGGCTGCCGGCGGCCGGCAGTCTCCGGCGGTGGTCGCCTGAGGTGGCTGCCGGCGGTGGGAGGGTGGTGGTGGTGGTCGAAAAAAAAAACCAAAAGTGAAAAAAAAAACCAGTTTTTGGAGTTTTTTTTTTTACTCTGCAGTTTAAAAACTGGTTTTTTAAATTGAAAAAAAAATGGTTACCAAACGCTCCTTTTTTTTCAGTTTTTAAAACTGAAAAAAAAAGAGGAAAAAAAAGAGTGTCAAACGGGGCCTAAATTGTCTTCACGTCATGTCACTTCTCTTCCTTTCTCTTTCACAAATGAACAATTGCCTCCTTTTTTTTAACTCTCCGTTGTTAGCCTCATTATGGGGTGGACGGTTATTTTAACAATATTCATCCTTTGAGCTTGGTATCAAGGGCTGGACACTGTATCGCCATAGTGCTATTTCGTTCCATTATAAAACCTTCAATAATATAAATAGAGCACAAATATCACTTCTTCCTGAGTTTTATTAACCTCTAATTCAATCTAAAAATTTTGCTACACAGGAACGATATGAAAGTTTAAACGCCTATCGTAAGTTATTTCTCACTACTATATACTTTTTGGGCCTACTAATTACACTAAGAGGTAAATGTACAGTCAGCTCAATTTCCTGTATTATATGAAGTTGAATTTACGCTTGTATATGTTCTATAAGGAGTAAGTAAAGATGTGACTGGTACCATCATTCTCTCTTCAGACTCTTTGCAAATTGGTAAAATAAAACCCAAACATATAAACATTGACCTTACACGTTCTTTTCGCCCTAATCTAACTTGGCAAGGATCACTTAATTTTAAAAGTTCCAAAGGGGAGAAAAGAGAGAGAATGTATAAGTGTGAGATTTTGGGATTTGATTAACCTCGATAATGTGATCCGACCAAGTTGATCGGACAAGCACATGAAATGAACCTCCGATGCTCCTTCGTATTGAACGGAGATTTGGCGCCGTTTGTTGGCCTTGGGCTGGTTTCGAGCTTAGGCTCTTCCAAGGCCAAAATATGTGCTGCCCATGAATTTAAAACCCAACTCTAAGGCCTAGTTTGACAAAAAAAAAAATTCCAGTTTTTTTTTCTGTTTTGGAAATTGGAAAAAAAAAAGTGCGTTTGGTAACCATTTTTTTTCCTTCTCCAATTTAAAAAACCAGTTTTTAAACTGAAGAGTAAAAAAAAAAACTCTAGAAACTGATTTTTTTTTTTTTTCACTTTTGGTTTTTTTTTTGAGACCACGACCACCACCCTCCCATCGCCGCCACCGCCGCCGGCCTTCCGCAGCCACCGTCGACCACCGCCACCGCAAACCACCAAAAAAAAAAGTCAAAATAAAAAGTTTTACCAAACACCAAAAAAAAAAACTAAAAAAAAAAGGTTATCAAACACCCACTTGTTTTTATAAAAAAAAAATAAAATTAAGCTACTCTTCAAAAACTGAAAACCAAAAAATTTTTTTGTCAAACCAACCTTAAGTTCCGCCAAACATCCTAATATAGTTTTAGGTTATGATGCAGTTTTAAGGGGAAAAAAATATAATCTTCTGCTTCCTTGATCTCCGTATAGAAGGCGAATCTTGCTCATTCGTTAGAACAGAACCATGTACGGAAACACCTACTACTATGTAACTTAAAAAAAACATGCTCTTTAAAAAGATTAGAACGGTCAAACATAAAATCTCAAAAGATGAAGTACTATTGCATATGAGATTAATTAATGAACCAAGGGTTTGGCTAATTCACCCTCGCTTTCCCTGTCTTTGCAATCTTTGTGCGTATGTGAGGTTCATTCGTCAACCATAGACATAGTTTTTTTTTTCTTTCTTTACCCCCAAAGCATCTGACTCTGTCCTTATAGGATGTCGTGTGCACGATATATTTGATAATAGAATAATGTGCGGTACTAAGCAAACTTGTTAACATTATCCATTGCATAGTGTATGCGCTCAAATTATGCATAGTAGTATCCACATGACAATTCCACGTTCATTGATTTACATGTTAATAACTTTGGATATAAAAACTACTATTTGATATCTCCTATATCATTACTAAATCTCAAATCATGTAGCCTTTTACTCTTATTTTCTTCCCCTCAAATTAGGGTCAACCGAACATTAGAACAACATTCTCTAGGAGTACAACAAAACACATAATACGTAGTAATGATAATAATTATTTTTTTGGCCGGTCGAAAGATCCTTATTCATTAAAGTGCAAACATAGACATCTATATAGTTATTTACATTCTCTTAAGGCCCACTTTAGGCCTTATCTATATACATATACTCTATATATCAATTTGCAGTTTCTATATCCAACAGCTCAGTATCAATCCCCCATGCCTGGCAAAGGTCTTGGTTAATTGCTGAGTTAACCACTTCCTTCCAGCTATATACTCTATACTCGATTCACTGCTGAACCATATACATGAAAGCTTGGGTAGTAGTTTGTTTCTCAAAAATTCTATTGTTCCTTTTCTGCCATATATTCCATAAACCACTGTAGTCAATGTTAGCTTCCCTGGCTTAGTTCTGAAGCTTTTAATTACCTTTGAAAGTTCTTGCTAATTGGAAGCACATTGAGGCCAAGATGTTAGTGGAACTGTCACCTTCAGTCTTTTAAAAGCAATCTGCCAGATTTCCTTTGCATGCAAAAGAACATTGACCAAACAAATGACTCTCATTTTCTTTATCTTGATTGCATAGCACAATTATCCTCTTGGATCACGTTTCAAGCTTTAAGTTTCACCCTAGTTCTGAGTCCACCTTTACGTAGGATCCATAATAAAATATTTTACTAATAACAAAAACAATACGGAGTAGTTGACAACGATGGCACAAGCAACATAAAATATACTCCCTCTGTTTCAAAAAAGAATAAAACAAAATGATCAAGATCAACTTGTATAAAGTTTAAGGAGAGAGTCCAAGCAAGTCCATTTTTTAAAGATGTTCTTTTGTAACTATTATAGTACTTTTAGCATTAGGAGTTGAGCTCCATTTATTTTTCATAAATTAGTCCATAGCGCAAAGTCCAAAGAAGTAAAAAAAAAAATCGATAACACAAAATCAATAGCGGGCAATTTATTTAAATTAACAAAAAAAACTAACAAAAATGGTCAATTTTTATTAAACGCAAGGTAGCGGTCACACAACATTTTTTTAGTTCCTCTCTATAATAATTGAAGAACAAATAAATCCCCCAACCCCCCCCACCCCCCCCCCCCCCCACCCCAACACACCAAGAAACATGGTCATTGTTGCACCACGCGGTAGAATGATATGGTGGAGTATGGCCCATGGAGGGGGGCCTAAGAAGCTTTGAGTCTTTCTTCTCCAAATAAAAGGAACAAAGTTTGATAAAGAAGATTGCACGTTTTTCTCTTGGAAGATGGTCACATCACAAATGGCACTGCTGGTCGGTAGGTCTTGGCCGACATGTCCCCCCCCCCCCCCCCCCCCCCTACAAACTCCTTCCTTACCAAGGTAAGCTTAGCTGCTCTCTGTATCTCTGTCTGTCTCAACAGGAACTGGTGTAGAAGCAACCAGAATATATCGAGGATAGCTACCTTTTCTCACGACCCCCACGACCTGCGAATATCGTATTATTTTGTTGGGTGTCCTCTTACCAGCTTTTTTTTCATGCCTTATATATTATTATTGCTCGTCGCTCTGACTTTATAAGATTAAAATGAAGCGTACACTTAAAACATATGACGTTATAAAAGTTAAAACTACATACATTCTTATTTTTATTTTGCTTTTTAAGAATTGATATCTACTTTTTACTTTAATGCTTAGGTTTCTGTGAAAGTTGAGTAATTAATTACACGAGCAGTGGTGTAATTTTACGATAAGGGGATGAGAGTTGGAGTTTGTGAAATTTCGCGGCATTAGTAGGCAAAAAACCAGCTCTCGTTTTAGCTGTTAGGTCGGGACAAGAGAAAATCTAGATCCACACTATCTTGTCGACTTGCAACAAGGAGTTATCAAGTATGGATTCACAAATGAGGGGGTAAATTTGAACATTATGTCAAACAAGAAAATACATTATAAACTCCTGAACTATATATGTGTATGATACTTTAACGTGAGTGAGATTCTGAAGGCAAAAACAGAGGTAACCATTATCAATTTTGGCTCTTAATCCTCATACATAGTTCGTGGCATCGTCCCTAATTCGATTATACTTGAACAAGTTTTATGTAACCAACAATGCTTTTCAGGTTCAAGAAACCAATTTTGTTACTTTCTTGGACAACATTACCACAGAAAAATGAAAATGCTCATTTAAGCCTCTTTTTTTTCTCCAAAAATTCAAGCAAATAACCAAACTTCAATGAGGCAGCCAAACATATCTAGCTCTTTAAGACTGAAAAAAAATATCAAAGGTAGTGGCCACTTCAACGATCCATAATACACCTCCAAAAGATGCTCGAAGTTCTTAATTTCATACATTAATTACTTGATCAAAATATCCATATTGTTTTGAACCGGATCGACAAGTGCTCCAATACATTGGCCTTCTCTTACAATATAGTAAAATATACTCATTTATTTGGTGTAAAGTTGTCTTCACAAGTAAAATTAACATGAAGTTGACATGCTCGAAGACTTAATTTTAAAAGCATAAGTGTATGTAGGGCGGATTCAGATCTGTTGCTGTAACCATGAGTTACAGCAGGAGTGCTGTTCCCTTTGCTGAGAGAGAGGGAGGAGAGAGAGAGAGGGAGGAGAGAAAGTAACACCACCCCTGCTATAACCCATTGATGGGTTACAATAGGGAATCCAAATCCAGGTAGGGTGCCAATTTGCATTTTATTCTTTAACCACTCAATTTGACCTCTCAACTTGCTCCTCGCATTAGATGACATTAACGGAAGTTAAATACGTAGTAAAATATCAATTAGCCAATTAATTTCTTTCACTATTCTAACGCCCAAGCAAAAAGCAAGATGTAACCACTTTGAGTTTTTGCTCTTAATAATTCATTTTTAAAACTTAATTACTTATTTATCCCATTTTAAATCTTATTTACCTATTTACCTCACTTTTGAAAATCGTGAATCAAAACAGAGATTTTAAGAGAAGAAAACGTGGTATCAAATCACGTTTTCAAGCAAACCTTACTATGAAATCTCTGTTAGAAATTAAAATTTATTTTAATTTTGTTTAATTTAGACAAATAAAACTAAACATATTGAAATCGTAGTTTATAACCACGTTTTCTTTCGTTTGAAATCTCTGTTTGGAATCTTTGTTTGAAACCACGATTTTCAAAAGCAGGGTAGATAGGTAAATAAAATTCAAAATTGAGTAAAGAAGTAATTAAGTGTTAAAAATAAATTATTAAGTACAAAAACTCTACCCACTTTAACTTATTTTCAAATCCAAAGCTTTTGTTAACTCGAATAATATTAGTTGACTTCGCTTTAATTTATTAAATATCAATTAACAAAATAATTTCTTTTCACTATTCTAACACTCGAGCAAAAAGCAAGATGTACACACTTTAACTTATTTTCAAATCCAAAGCTTTTGCTAACTCCAATAATATTAGTTGACTTTCACTTTAATTTATTAAATACTATTTGGAACTTTGAATTGTCATACATCAGAAGAGTAATATCAGGTGCAATGAGTTCCACCATCACTAGACAATGACTTATTCAGAGTCCCAACCTTAGCCCAACTGCCCAAGACATTAAAGGCTCTCTCTAGTTACCAGCCACGATGGAAGCCGCTCGCGTAGCTCCGAGGAACGAAATTGGATTTTTGTTATGTAAAAACCAAAAAAGTAAAATTAAATTTGAACCACCCGTAAGTATATAAGAGAGGTCTGGTTTTTGCATGGATCCATCACAATTCCGTTGGTGCGAAAAGCATTTTCACTAAACGTTTACCGTAAGTGCTGTTAAAAATTACACGTTCTGCAAAAAGAAACTTTTACTTCTATCGCTTCTCAGTAATCGCTATTTGTGTGTTGCAGTGACTCTTCCCCTAATTATTATTTTTAATAAAAAATAATAATTACGTAAAGGACCATCTTGCTTTGCTTTGCTTTGCTTTAGAAGGGGGCTCTTTTCCCTTTTCGGCAAGCATCTTGCTTTTTACTTGATTATTATTAGTATTGGATTGGATGCCACTAACATTTCTCCTTCCATACACATGCAATGGTGCTTACCTCTGCTATGCACAATGATGGCTTTTATAAATTGTGAATGACTATGCATATTTTTTTAGACATTGGAGACCCTACAAGCTCAAACCTACTTTGATTTTGTTTAATGACTTTAACAAAATCATTATTGTTTACTCAAAAAGCTCAACCTACTAAATTATGCTGAAAAAAGCAATCAATTTCACACGTTCAATTTTAAAAATCTAAACGCACGCTGCATGAAACAATTAGGTCAGAGAACCCATCATTCCCCAATTAGCATCGACCGGACTCGCGGGATGGATGCGGGCCTCCCTCATGCTCGGATCCACAATTAACACCAATCTAAGTCCTAACTAACATTGGTCTTTATAGCAAGCGACCGTTTTCATGTCAGGCAGTTCCACGTTACACGAGTCGAGGTCGTCTTCAAAGTTGATTCGATCTTTAAGAAATAGTATTAGTTCGATAACACGATAATCATCTCAAAATACAAGGAGCAACATTTCAATGTTAAAATAGAAAAAGTACATTATTCAAGGGTAGAAAATAAGAGAGCTGGACCATCTAGGACTATAGTAATTTCACACATAAATTAAATTACTAACTCGCAATTGACACTAGAACACAGAGAAATACACAAATTTGAAGCGAGGGATGATACATGAGGTGCAGTGAGTCGAGCTGAGTCAAGCCAGCCCGAAAGGAGAAGGGGACTAGTAGGGATGACAATTTGATCCGTAACCGGCGGGTATTCGCCCCGGCCCGATCCTATAGGAGCGGGTTTTCTTGACTTTGACCGGGTTATGGGACGGGTATGGTATTTAAAATTTAAACAAGGGGCGGGTATGATATTTAAAATTTAAACCCGCAGCGGGTACGAATCAAATTTGGTATTTAGTTTAACTGCCCCTCGCCCTGTATATGTTTTATGTTTAGTTTTTATCCTAACCCTAGATCTAGGCAATCTCAACCATCCATCTCATAATATAAATAGTGGAAAAAAACTTTCTCTTTCTCAGCCTCTCTTTTCTGTCGCTGCCGCCCCATCTTCTCTCATTTCTCTGTGTTCTCTCAATGCTCATTCGCCGAACGGTCACGGCCTCCACGGACCAACCACCTGATGTCGCCTTCTCTCTGTCCTATATGGTACAACGCTTATCTCCGCCAATCACTGATCTTCAGTCCACCACAGAAGCTCCTGCTCCTGCTGCGACTACGCCAAACGGCGATGGCGCAACAACAGAGTCATGGCGTCGAGTTTGCCAAGTGCGACAGTTGTGGATACATCGCGTCCGTAAGAGCTTCAAGGGGCGCTGGATCTACGGCCTCTGCGACGAGGAGGTGCGATTGGAGTGGCGAATCAGCAATGACAAGGCGCTGGACCGGCATTTTTTTTAGTTCTTTCCCTTTTTACTTTTTTTTGGTTGAATTCTCTCTTTCTATTTGTTGGTGATGGGTGATAATGGTGAGTGTGTGCCGGTTGTGCCGGCGGTAGGGTGTGCGGGCGGTGTTTAAGAGTAATTGTGCCTTGTTCTTCTTCTGTCTCAGACTAGTTGTGACCCCGAGTAAGGAAAAATCGGGGAGGATCGGGACGGGGTCGGGTTTCCTAAATTACCTTAGGATCGGAGATGGTATTTCATTTTTTTGACCCAAGGCGGGGCGAAAGTGGGGTTTCTGAACTAGTGGGGCGGGTTTGGATTTGATAAGATCCGCATCCGACCCGTCCAATCGTCATCCCCAGGGACTAGTTTGTGTTTGTCTGCACACAAGTGCTCGTGGAGGCATCCTCAGCCAAGAACGTCCAAATCTCGCTGATGCGGGCTGTTACTCTCTCCAAACCCTCCCCGTTTCGTGGTATCCACGTGTCCGCCACCCATTTGGCTATTCAATCTCCCGAAAAACAAACCCCTCTCTTGGTAGGCGCTCTAGTATTTTTGGGCCCGTACGTTTACGATATTCATTTTCTGTTTTCATATTCTGTTTTCATTTTCATGATTTTCATATTCAGTTTGAAAATTCGTTCCTGTACTTTTATCATTTTCATAAAAAAAAATTTTAGCTATTTTTTCTTATATTGGATCTAAGTTTTGGTGAAAAAAAGCTGAAAACAGTATTTTCAGCTTTTTATTATAATTTTATCCAAAATAAAAATAAAAAATGATAAAAGTAAGTAATCTTTTTCATAAAAAACAAAAAATGAATTTCGTAATCGTACGCCCGCCTTTATTTCTCCACTTTTTAAACCCCTCAATCTCTGCGTCTGTGACGAGAGACACTCTCTGAAGAAAGAATATCTTCATCGAAACGCTACCGCTCCCCAAAACAAATTTCTAGATGGCCAAACCGCACGCACGTCACACTCACTGTGTGTGGTAGAATATCACCTTTTCCATTTGCACGACTATCGATGCCCCCAGGGCTCAATTTCAAAATCCTCACTAGTCAGAATCAGAAAGCTAGTGGATTTTGGTGAGGAAGTAGGTGACCGGGGTAAATTTTTTGTTTAGTTGCTGGTTCTTTTTTGATATGATTATGGAAGCAATTTTACCGGTTTGACCTAATATTGTGCTGGGAAGCGGTAATCTGGTAAGTGAGTGGTGTACAGGGGTTGAAGATGAGGGAGTTGGGGATAATTTGAGGGGGTTCGAACATGAGTTGCAGTGAGAGGAATAGCAACAGAGGAGGGGGATTGGAAGAAGAAAAATCGGGCTGGCGGAAGTCGGTCGACGGGTGCTCGAACTCAGGCGGCTCGTTGAACGGATCGGCTAACGGGAATTCGCTTTCGATTGACGAGAGGGTGCTGGTTGACCCGAAATTGTTGTTTATCGGGTCAAAAATCGGCGAGGGGGCACATGGCAAAGTATATGAAGGAAGGTGAGCAAGAACTGAACCCGTAACTTATTGTGCATTGCAGATTTTTAATTATTTAGATTATTTCTGGTTTTATGAACCTATTGTACTATTGACCCTTTGCGAATTATTAAAGTAGAATTTGAATATGTAAACATTGACTTTACTCGCTCTATTTGTCTTCATTTGACTTCTCAAATAATGCCTATTTGTACGTTTTTTACTACGATTAAATGTGTCTGTATCGGTTCTATCCTAGGAGTTTGCAGAAAGTAAAATGGAAAAAGTTATGAAACAGACGGAGTACATAATTTCAAATTGAACATATCGTAATTGTTGCAGTTAGTATCATATTATATTAGTAGGTATTGTCTAGCCACAAGAACTCTTTACTGTCTGTGTTTGTGCTGAGACATGGTTATGATTGATCGAAAATGTAGGGCGCGTGCACACCACCATCCACTAGTACACCCCAGCCATACACCAACCACACAGTACACACGCGCGCATTGCGCTGCTACACACACATATGAACACGTACACACCCACCATCTCACAACTACACCCCAGGCATCACAATAAAAATTGTGAAACAGATGGAGAGTATCATTTCATACCATACATGCACACACCCAGCATCTCACTACTACACCCCAGGCATCACAGCAAAAATTATGAGACAAATGGTGAATGCGTGTATACAATTCTGGTGTCTCCTAGCAGACTTTGCCTGTTCTTTTTGCAGCATGCTATTGACAATTTTGAGTCTCCATTTTGTTTAGCAATTCCATCTTTAACCACATGCTACTACCAAATGAATTGAAATGCTGTTGAGATACTTATGTGGTTATGGTTATTGGTTGTTTTGGATGGCAATCGTGTGTAGTTATGTAGGAGTTATAATATTCAAATTTTGCAGGTACGGAGATCGTATCGTTGCCATAAAAGTTCTAAACCGTGGAAGCAATTCTGATGAAAGAGCTGCACTCGAAGGTCGTTTTGCACGGGAAGTTACTATGATGGCAAGAGTAAAACATGAGAACCTTGTCAAGGTGAGTACTTGAACCTTTGTTTAGTTCAGTGCTTAAGTTTATTGCAAACTTCTAATTTGCTTTTGACTTAGTTATTGCATCTTGAGGTTTAACTTGCATCTATTACCATTTAGCTTGGGAGTGGTACCATCCTTGAAAGTTACATATCACCCATTATTTATCCATATGTTCTGTCGTCTTGTACTGAGCGCAGTTCTTATCTTGCCCGTGCAGTTTATTGGAGCTTGTAAGGATCCTTTGATGGTGATAGTGACAGAGCTGTTGCCAGGGATGTCGCTTCGGAAGTATCTAGTCAGTATTCGTCCAGGACAATTAGACCTTCATGTGGCGCTAAGTTTTGCCCTCGACATTGCTCGAGCCATGGAGTGTCTGCATGCCAATGGGATTATCCACAGAGATCTAAAACCTGGTACCGTGCGGCTTAGTTTAGTAGTGCGAAATATTGTGTGCTGTTGTTAAGGCTATGAATGTGTGTTGCGTTGTTGATTAAGTTTACATTCTGTATTTGGATATAAAAAAGATGTCGATGAAGAACACATCCTTCTGTGTGTCTCAGTTCTTGGTTTCAAGGTTATCCTTTAGAGTTACTTGGTTTTTATTGTGTTTTCATAACTGAATATGTAGACAGCATTGTGATAGCAATGTTGGTTATAATCTTGTATTATTACTGCTTTCTCACCTTTTCTTTTTAGTTGTTTGACTACTTCTTGTCTCGGTAAACATTTATTTCCAAAAAAAAAACAGTAACAATTCTGAAGACCACTATCGTTTACAAATAATAATCGTTTGATCTTTTCTATCTGTTTCTTTTAGCTTTTCTTACTTTGCTCTTACACAACTATCATGAAGGCTCATGGTTCATTTTGAGCGAGCCTTATTGTAATTGTTAATTTCTCCTATTCTAACTGTCTCGTCACTCACGACGTTGTTTAGCTATCCTTATGAAAAGTCCAAAAGGGGATCTATACAGTGAAAACATGACTATAATTTATCTCCTGAAAAGTTATTGCTTATGATCTTACTGTATAACTCGTTGGACAAGAGGGGCTACATGGGCCACTATCTTCTGGATAAGATTAGGGGCTTATTGTAGTTGCGTTTGTATTATCTTGATATATTAACTAACACATAATACACGTGGAAAACTTAATAATGCAGACAATTTGTTACTTACGGCCAATCAGAAGTCTGTAAAGCTTGCAGATTTTGGTCTTGCAAGGGAAGAGTCTGTGACTGAGATGATGACTGCTGAAACTGGGACCTATCGTTGGATGGCGCCTGAGGTTTGTGTCATCCTTTGATCCATAATTTATATGTCCGCTTTTATGTGAAAGCCTATCGTGGTTACCCCCAACATAATATTTGAGACAAAGAGTGTTTGCAAATTTGCTAGCCAAAAGGTTGGTGCTTAGATGATGAAATCAGAGGTAAGGAGCATCCATCTGAAGCTTGAGAGAGGCTGTGGAGCATCTTATCTTGGATGCAATATTTTATTGATCTATAATCTGTCATGGGCTTGTGTACATACTGTATAGTAGCATTTAACCATTTTTTGTTTGCTTAAACTGTTATAGACTTTATAATCTTATCCATGCTGTTAATTATTATTCATTTAAATGATAAGAATCACAACTAGCAACAAATGATGTGGTGGCACCCAGTTCAAAGCTCATGTACCTCTTGGCATCCATAGTTGCATTTCCAAGTCGAAGAAATACGATCACAAGTTTCTAGGTAATAGCGTATGCGAGGTTATTGAGCTCAGCAAAAGGCAATGTGTTTTAATCAGATTTAAAGTGCTAATGTGGTTGAAAACGAGTGTGTTTTTATTAATACGTGTTATCTACGAAGTTACCCCACCTCTTGGATTAGGGTGACTTGTTTCTGGCGAGCATATCTGATTCGATGCAATTGCATTATTTTCCATCTATCATTTTCTGCAGATGCATGTCTTTTCAACTAGATTAGAAATTAGCTCCCGTGTCCAGGACTTTAAGTTTGAGTCTCAAACACTAGCCACTTCAAATAGGTACACGTAAATTAGATACTTAAAGGTACCTTATGCCATGCACCTAATAGATGGATAATAGCAAAAGTAAACGACCTAAATACGTCTTCTTTCCTTCCTTACATGATTATCACGTATATTTGTTTATGAAACTTGTGAAGCGTAAAAAAATTGGCCACATCTTAGTAAATCTTAGGCTTTTCTGACTTGGGGTGAATCATCATTGTCACCCACTTACTGTACTGCATTAGCCATGTGATTTGCTCATGCAGCGCGTTATTTTTATATGATTTTCACCGTCTGCTTCTACCATTGCAGTTGTATAGCACCGTGACATTGCGCCAGGGGGAGAAGAAGCATTACAATAACAAGGTTGATGTTTACAGCTTTGGCATTGTCTTATGGGAGTTGCTAACAAACCGCTTACCCTTTGAAGGCATGTCAAATTTGCAGGCTGCATATGCTGCTGCTTTTAAGGTGCATTTTTTTTTGTATTCTTCATTTGTCGAGTATGAATAACAATACTTTCTTTTATCAGAAGTACATAGGATCTTGTATCTTTTTTCAGCACTTTATGAAGCGCATGCCTGGTCTTTAACTAACATATTTGAAAGGCATTGAGTTGCTTTATAGCAAGACGAAAGAAATAAGTGGGGGGAGAACCAGAGAGCTTGGTTGAGCCAACAGTAGCTTAAACACTGATTTCCAAAAGATGAGAGAAGTGGATAGCAGAATTTGACACTGAAAAACATTGCATAGCACTTAAAGCTGCATAATACAACTTGGAACAACCAAATAACGCTTTTTAGGCCATCAAGGTTTTCCTCAGAAAAAGATTTGATCCTGGCCCTTTTCCCGCTAGAAGTAAGGTAAGGTCGGGAACCAAACAACCACTAGAAGGTCGTTTGACGTACCGAATGGATTGCAAGAGTTTTAAGCTAAAAGTTAATATTCAGACAATAAGACACAACTTGACAAAAGGGATTGGGCCTTGCATTTATGCCGTTGAGTTGTTATGCAGGTCCTTTACTTATTAAAAGATAAATAAAGCATCATGAAGTTTGAACAACATTGTTGTATACTCATTTATCTTTAATTGAAAGTTAAAGCGCTTCCTTTATTGTTAAAACTTGAGCATAAGTTATGAAGGGATTGGGTGACTGTATCAACAAAATGAGACCGAGTTTATTCTGTTCTCCATCACACTGGTCTTGAGACGAGAGTATTTTGTGGCTGTTAAGTCGTTTATTCGGCCATGTGGCGTAACTTGGCATATGCAAACTATTCTCCTTGGTCATTGTGTATCAAACATCCTGGAGAAAACTAGACGATGCATCCTGAAAACAGGTGCGTGGAGTAGACACTTATACGGAGCTTAGCAATCTGATGGTCTCCAACTGGCCATGAATCATCTGGCATGTTCTGTCCTAGGGCATGTTTATGGTCACAATAATTAAGATGACTTTAATTAGTTATCTTTTACAATTTTTTACATGCAAATATATATCATTCTAAAAGTAGTGATGCTTATGACTTCTGTTGTTCGGCACTCAACCCAAAAGGTTGACATCTCTTCTCCTGTGGACTTCACTGTGTTCTTAAGGTTTAGTCATTCTGCCATCTGGAGCTATTGTGTGCCTTGATAAAATGGTATATGGGGAGAAATTCTCTGGTGCTTTCGGAAAAACAAAATTCTGTTTCTTATTTGTTTATATTGTGTTCTAATATTACAATATAAACCTGCTTGCAAGAATACTTGATGTTTCAATTTCACTCTTTTGGATTCTACATGTTGTGGCTGCACTAGATATATCTTCCAACAAAATTACTACTGACCACAAACTAAGCTTTATTGTTATTCGAGAATGCAGCAAGAGAGGCCAAGTATTCCGGAGGATATTTCTCCTGATGTTGCATTCATCATACAATCATGTTGGGTCGAGGATGCTAACATGCGACCCAGCTTTAGCCAGATCATCCGCATGCTTAATGCGTTTATCTTCACTCTCCCGCCCAGGTCACCATTCTTATCGGACCCTGATGCCGCTGAGGAAGCAGTGACGACAAGTGATGGCACTATGACTGTGTTGTCAGCACGCGCAAGAGGGAAATTTGCCTTTCTTCGTCAAATTTTTGCTGCAAAGAAGACGAGGAATATACAATGAGTGAGAGGCTTCTTTTTGTTCCAGAACTTTAAAGGAGTAGGCCTGTGTAGGAGACACATTCAAAAGAAACCTGGGATTGATGATCCATAATGACGAAAACCGTTTGTTAAAATGTATATCGATGGGGATCTCTTATCTAGGAATAAGTAGGAAAATAAACTTAAATTGTTTAGTCGACCTTGTAAAGGAGGCATTATCGATAGTTTCTTGTTCATATTAACGATTTCTTTTGCTCCTTTTCTCAGTATACTTGGTCAGTGAATTTGCTGCAAAGTTGATTTATTAGCTTTTTATTACATTCTGATTGCGAAGCGAAGGCGTAAGGTGATTTGATTTCCATATTGAGCCCTTCCACGGTGTCAACTTAGCATGAAATATGATCGGGATGTGCCACCAGCTCGTGTAATACGTCCATCAGTTTCTGCATTTAAGTGTCAAACTTGATTTGTTGCCCTGGTCTCATGGTCTCCGAGTGTTTAAACTGGTCATGAGTGATGCAAGTGATTGTGCTGCTATGATTTCCGATGGGATGACATTGAAGAAAATAAGATTAAGCACCGAAAAAGAGGTTCATGGAATGTGTTTCACACTTGGTAGCCCGAGTAAAGACAGGCTCCCGATAAAGAAATCGCTGTTGATCCGTGGTATTCGAGTCCTCATTTGTAGAAATTAGCCAAAGTTTTGTACGCTTTCAGCAACGCAAGAGACAACTCACCCAAACATAATTAGAATCGTCTCATAATAATAGTTTTTTTTTTTGTTGATAAGAACGAGAATTGCATATATAAAAGCTCATAAGCGAGCATATTACAAACAAAGTTTGTTTTTGATCATGACAGGCCATGATATAACACCAAATAATATTGTTGAAGTTGAAACCATGAGGTAAACTTGGTGGTAAAGGCATGGGATGAGCCGGAAGAAATCTAGAAATCTTCGGTCCAAAATCGTTGAGTCTCAAACTAAGTGATAATTGTAATTTTGAAGGCAATTTGTTGTTAAACAGGTGGCCTGCATTGGGCCACCTTGGTTTGATAAATAATTTTTAGAATTAAGATTGAATCTGAATTATTAATCGAATCGGCGTTTGATTAATAATCAATGTAACTTGATGTAAGCGAGATCTTATCCACAATAAATTTGACGATCATTCACAAAATACGAGTACATTAATTACCGTATATTAGGGGGGGGGGGGTGTTAGGCCTCGGGCACCTCATTGCCCGAAAAAGAGAGAGATAGCTAAAGATGAGAAAAGAAAATTCGAGAAAAGAGAGAGATAACTAAAGATGAGAAAAGAAAATTCGAGGACAAATGCTGAAGTCGGATCCATCAAAATCTCCGAGTAATCAGCGAGTCAAAGTCTCCTCACGCGTACATTTTCCTTTCTTTTCCACCGTCAGATCATATCAGGTGGTGGACAACAACAAATAGACGGTCAATATCTCATCTAACATTAGACTTTGAGAAAGCAAATGGGCACATTACGTAGAATTCAACAATAGTTAAAGACTGAAGAGTCAATCGTCCCCATTTCGACATTATACAGTCACTTTTGTATGGACAGCAAGTCGAGAGAAAATTGTAGCTACAGAAAGAGGGAGTACAAATTTTGCAGAATATTGATAGATACAGCCTAGCGTATGTATATGTGTGCGCTTCAAAGGAAAAAAGAGAGGGCTAAAAAGATATTTGTGGATGGTTCAAGATCCAATTTTGGAGTTCATCACTAGTTCAATCATTAAATTCTTGATGTGGGTACATAATCATTAATCAAGAAAATAGTGAGTATTTGGATTCTGGGGTATTCAGAGTTTTGGGTTTGCTTTGGATTGGTGGCTTTAAGAATCTTGTGCTGAATTGGAGGAAAATGGGGTTCGTCAGTGGTCAAATCATTTAGTTTGTTGATATAAACCCTGACCAAGAAAATATTGGGTATCTACATTTTTGGGTTTGGTTCGGAAGTGCCACTCGGTGGGTGGGTTGCAAGAATTTTGTGATGAGATGGAGGAAAATGCAGCAGCTGTGCATACTGCTATAAATTCAGTACAGGCATTAGGCAGGGGGTTTGATGTGAATTATGATAACAGGTTGCTTTATTGTAAGGGGGCGGCGGGCTCGAGGGTTGTGCAAATAGATGAAGAACACACTACAAATCTCTGGTTGTATGGCAATTTGTTTGTGCCTAATGTTCCAAGAGACATCAAGAACTCTCAGGAGCCAACTGGGCGCGATGGTTCTGGTGTTTGCAGTTATATTGAGGTACTTGAACTTCTAACTTACGTCTATCACTTCATTAGGTTTTTCAGGTTTTAATTTTGCTGGTTTACAAACCCGAATCATTGTACTCGCCCTCTAGCTGAATGTTCTCTGATATGTTGTTGGATAATGATGCACCAACTTGCTGAATTTAGAGTTTAGGCGGCATTTGGTAGTTCATTGGCCGTTGCCAAGGCAAATTTATCACCGGCTGGTGATGAGTAATTACAAGAGCATTCCACTATGATATTTGGTATATTCTGGAAATCAGAACCACAACTTATTGGCCATTGGATAGATGAGTTCGGTAAACAGGAATAAAGCCTGAATGTAAAGGTAAAAAAGTTAAACAATGACTATTGGAATGCCGAAAGCATCTCTTGGTACATTGGAAAAAGTTTTTGTCACTTCTCATGGTTAGTAGGCATAAGACTTTCACAGCACATTGCATATTTGTAGTGTCCAATGTAACCCCTAGTCTGTTTGTAAGGTTGTATACATGCACAACCTCAATTTTAGTAAATTTCATTGAAACACAGAGTCTTGTCTGCCCATACCAAACACCAAGAAGATGCTAGGACATATACTGAACATCAGCTACAATAACTAAATGCTTCTTTAATGAAATCAAGGTGATACTAGATATCTAGGAAGAGTGACACTTCAATGCGCGGATATTCAGGTGTGGAAACACTTTGTTCAGTCTATGGGCCCCCAATTTTGCTACACGAACTATGCAAGCATGAGGTTGTGTGTGTTGGTGCTGGTGCTAGTGGTCTTGGTGCTCCATGCCAGCATTGTTGATCAAGGATGAGTATTCATTATGTTTGCACTAAAGATTTTAAGCGTGTGGCGCATCCTGAAACTTTTTCCTGGTTATGATCCTTTAGTATTGGACTTTCGACTAAAAGTATGGTGCAAATCATGAAGGACGGGCTTATGATAGAGCATTCCAGACGTACGTCATTTAACATGGCCAGAGAGAAGGGTTAGGTTTTGGACTGACGAGGCTAACATGGCGACTAGGATAATATCCGAGGCAGTGGGTTGACTTGGACCCCTCAAGCGAGTGAAGTTAGTGCATTTATTGATGGTGGCACTGGAGTTGTTGCACTTCTCTTAGGGAGGGCACGGTTAAGTAGAATGTCGCTGGCAAAGGTTGTTTCTGTGCGCTTCTACTCGGTCCTGAGTAGGAGAGGGAGTTGGCAATTACTTAGGAGGTTTTGACAATTACTTTGTCCTCTGCTAGTGTGTTTCCTGATGTGGATGACTGCTAGAAATGTTACTTTGGAGATTTTGACAATTACTTGGTTCTCTGGTAGTGGGTTTTGTTTCGTGGTATGGATGACTGATGGAGATGGTTATTTTTGTGATAACAGTAGGAAGAATGTTGGTTATGTTTCATATGCAAGAAGGATGGGAAGTCTGTCCACCATCACCATCTTTTTATTGTGAGCCTGCCAGGAGTTTGTGGATATCTGTTTTGCCTATGGTGAGCATTTCCTAAGTGATCGCAATCTGTTCAAAGAGATTTGGAGCAGTGTGATAGTACTCTGCAGGGTGCGTAAAGATGTGGACGATGGTTCCTTTGTCTTTTTGTGCCCTACTTGGATGGAGAGAAATAGACGGGCATTCAGCATGGTGGAGCTTCCCTCGCATCTCCATCAGTCTATGCTTTTGAGTACTTACTTCTTCTGGCTTAAGGAGACATTACCAAAGTTAGTGGTGGCTTTTATAAATTCTGTGGATGATTGCTGGAGCAGGATCTAGCTAGTTTTCTTTCCGCCCATGCATTGGTTGGATTTTGCAGGGGATGGTTTTTAGTAATTGTGGATTTCGTATTTCTTGGGAGCTGGGATGTAGCTGCTAATTGTACTATCTGTGGTGACATTACGGATTTTATAGGGGCTGATTGACCTTTCTGGTAAGCATACACCCTGCAAAGTGGAGATTGAAAGTGCATTTATATCATCAATCACCATTGGGCCACTTGCCCATTTCTGTCATATGAGCTGAAACAGGTATTGCCTGTGACTTCATTGTAGTGAAGGATCTCTGTCCTCCCTAACTGTTTTTGTTCCGCTATTCAGAATTTCCTAAGGTGTCCTCCTCCTGATAAGAAGACTTAGTTTCATGCCTCTTCTCTTGATTTTGACAAGTAATAATGATACAAACAAAAGATCTTGAGAAGGGGAGCAATTTAAATACAAGCAAAAGGGGTTAATCAGAGCACTTCGAAGGTGCTAGTGGTAAACCCCATTGAAAATTACATTGTCACTCCTAAGCCAAATCAATCACAAAGTCTAGAAAAGCATCAGACAAAGTCTAGTAATAATGCAAACGGTGAAGTGGAATCCCAGCACTATCAAAAACACGTCTGTTTGTCTTCAGCCCAAAGGACCACAATAGACAAGGAGGCACTAATCGCCACCTTTCCATACATCTTTGGAATCATGGATTTGTTTTACACAGCAGCAGAGTGCGTTGATTTGTAGAATCGTGCATCGTGCAAGTTCCTATGTTGGAAACCTGGAATTACTATTAATTAGCATCACTGAGCAACTAAGTTGATCATGAAAATCAACTCATGAGCATTGCAGTTAGTTTTAATCACTACCGAACCCGACTGAACTCAACAAAGTCTCATACGAACTACTTGAGTTATCTGAACGATGGCAAGTCCTTTCAAGGCTGAAAGCTTTGTATTTCTTGAAATTTCTCTTTGAAAAATTTCTGAGTTAAAATTTTTTTACGAAATCTTTCTGAGGATGTATGTGCTTCCTCTATTAGCTGCCTTATATAGTCTTCCGATTTATCTTTCTGACCTGTTTGTACATATATCGAGAGGTCATCTTCTTAAGCCATTTTCTTATCTGCTAATAAGATAAAAAGATAGGGAGAGAGTAAGTCGATTTGACGAACAACTGAATAAATGATCTGACGAGCCAATGGAGGGCTATGACGCGAACTAAGTATGTCTCTTGTATCATGTAGGATCATGTCAACCCTTTCACATGCACTCTTTTGTCACTAGTTTTCTTACAAACTTTTCATGATCAATTACTGCAGATGGTGGAGTGCTTTAATAAAAAGGCTAACATATCAGGACATGTTCCTCTCGGGAGTTTTAATGCTGCATTTAGCTTTACTGGTTCTAAGCATATGGATACTGCAGCCACGAAGACCCTTTGTGTGGATGGCTTTTTCATGCCACTTGCTAAGGTTCAGCTCATAAGATCCCCTCTAGTGTTGCAAGAGAATGTCAGAAGAGCTGTGCCAACATCTTGGGACCCAGCCGCCTTATCAAGGTAATAATTTCCAATCAATTAGTTAGAGAATCTGTCTACTACGTTTCCGAATTTTCAGACCTCAAACTATGAGTGGCCATTTTATTTTCTATTTTCTTTTTGGACAGCTTCATTGAAAACTTTGGGACCCATGTTATTACATCGGTTACTATTGGTGGTAAAGATGTAATTTATGTTAAACAGCATCCGTCATCGCCTTTGTCGACTATGGATGTGAAGAATTATGTTCAAGATGTTGGAAATCAGAGGTTCTCCAGGGCAGAAAGCCCTACAAGTTCAGGTCTATTGAAATACAGTGATAAGGCTAGTTCCGTGATTTACTTTTTTGTCTTGATCCTAAAAAAAGTTTTTTTATAACTTCCTGATCTGCCTTGACTTTGTGATTATCGACTAAAATTTTCTCTCTTCCGTCTCCTTCTTTCTTTTTAATTTGGCAGGGACTGGATCCTTCTTTGTTCAACAGCCAAGGAATACATCCCCAGCCTACTAGTTCAGCTGGTCTCACCGGGAACGGCAAAGAAGTATGTACAACTTTTTATGTTTTGAATGTAATTGTTATTGGTTGATTGGTGTTACTTACTACTATTTGAGGAGTTTCATGCGAGCTTCAAACGCTTGGAATTTGGTTAGTTGTTTTGCAATCTCTTAGCAAGAGAGGATTTATGAGACATAGTCAAGATGGAATGTGATTGATGTTACTTCTAAGCTGTCCTGTCCGGCATGAGTAAACGTGTCCTTTGGGCATATGCCTACTTCCCTCAAATCATTAAAAGCCCACTGCACATTTCTTATTCCATGGAAATACGTGAAGAAAAATTTTAGGATATGTCCATCGGTTTTAATCGTGAAATAAAATTTAACCTATCCTTGCTTTAACTTCCTTGAATAATTTACTATCTGATTCAGAGTACCATCACTTTATTACCATCGAGAGGAAGTATTATCCGAGGAGTGCTCGGTTTGACAGGACCTGTGGATAATGTGAAAGTTCTTGAGATTAGAGCTAGATCTTCACCTTTTGAACCTTTCTACATGTACAAGGAAAATGCTAGAAGTATACTCAGTTAGTTAAGCGCTGAATATGCACGTTCTAGGTGTATTTGATCCAAAAAAGGTTTTGTCCTTTTCTTTTTGTTTCATTCTAGGTAGAGCAAGTCTTACTAAATGAACCTTGTGCTTGTTTAATTTATCCTGTCAAACATTAACATCATAAGTGCATGTTATGGGCCAAGCTGCATCTTGTTAAATTTATCTATTTTTATATTCTGGTGTACAAGTGTAGTCTACCTTTGTATCGCTACACCAATCTGGCAATAATAGATTCTCGCTTTAATTTTGATGAACTTCTTTTTGCTTTCGTTTATGTTCGCCTAGTGGAGCATGAAAATTGCTCGTCTTTGTTTTGGTTGACAAATGTTACGATTCTTGAAGATGCTTTCTTTTGATAATGAGTATTCTTTCTTGATGAGTACGTATAAACTACGGTGAAGTAATTTTTTCTCCTGCCTCACGATCATTTGTGTTAATTTACGGCTTCAGGACCTTTTTGTTAGTAGCCCCCCCTCACATATTCTGTACGAGCTTATACTATCTCCATCTACAGGATAAACAAGGGTTTAGCTAGATTCACGTCTCACGTAAGTGGGTTTTAATATTCTCTTTGTTGTTATGTATGCATGTCTGAGTGTTTGTGCATTTCTGTGGCTGTCCTGACTACTTTAATCCAAACCGAGTGTTGTCCATTCCTGTGTATTTGGTTAACAGCACTTGTTTCTATTTTAAGGTTTCTCGTTACAAGTTGATTGGGAAAGAAGCATTATGAACTGAAATCAATATATGCGGGCTATCTCCACTTTGTATCATTGCACAAATTTGAATGCAGAATAGCTTCCTAATAATTTCTGATGCAGGATGTCACAGTTATTTTCAGACGGAGGGGAGGTGATGATCTGGAACAAAGCCATGCTCAATGGGCGGGAACTGTCCAGCACTCTCCGGATGTCATCGAGATGTCATTTGTTCCTATCACACTTCTTCTTGAAGGGGTAACTGGAAAGGATCATTTGACCCGTGCTATAGATCTCTACCTTGAATGTGTGACATCTATACTTCATCGTTTACTGTGTTCATTTAATGGATTCCTTTGAATTGCTATAACGTGAACTTCATTTTGGATAATCTTGCGCAGACAAGCCTCAGGTTGAAGAGCTGAGATATTTCCTAGAATTTCAGGTTCCTCGGTTATGGGCCCCTGTACAGGACAGGCTCCCTGGCCATCAAAGAAAGGAACCCGTTTGCCCGTCTCTGCAGTTCAGCATGATGGGTCAAAAGCTTTACGTCAGCCAAGAGCAGGTTCGTCGGTGTCTGTTTTCTTCACCAACACTTTAATGCCTGTGAAAGCCAAATTCCATGATCATCTACGTTATACTGGTTATTCTACACCTGAATACATGTTATTGGGTTTTGCTCCTAAATGTCAGCTCCTTTGGATTCTCTAAGAGTTCATCATGTAAAGAGAGGTGGCAAATAGCCAATCAGACGTCATGTTTAGGCGGTTTAAGAGGGGTTCTGCATTTGAACCATTTATATCTGGTTTTGTTGTCATAGTAGAAACAAATGATGCTTTCAAAAGTATCTTACTTTTGTGCTTGTTGTAAGAGAATGATTTTCGGAATAAAAAAGGCCGTTGCTCAGGTGGTTCCGACGTGGAGAGGGTCCTTAGCATTTACAAGCTCTATGAATAATTCTTTAGCTTTCTTTTTCCAAACTGAACCTAAGTGAGCTACCTATTTTTCTCATTCTATCATCAGCAATAAGCTCATGTCAGCTAAACTGCTGCAGCTACACCTCTTTGACGTACCTCGTCCTTTTGGATGCTGGGTTATATTAGATGCCCTGAATAACATTGACTTGTTTGGCGCGCTAGTTGTTATGCAGACCTGAGCTTTGTTTTCCTTATGTCGAGAAAGAAGGAATTTCCAGTGAAGGAATAATGGTGAGTATCCATTAGGTTTTGGAACTTATCTTGGCTTAATTTCTATGCAGATATCGGTTGGACGTAAACCTGTGACAGGCATGCGTTTATGTCTAGAAGGATCCAAGCAAAATCGTCTATGTATTCATCTTCAACATTTGGCTGGCCTTCCGAAGATCTTGCAACCATATTGGGACACTCATGTGGCAATTGGTGCTCCCAAATGGCAGGGTCCTGAGGAGCAAGACAGCAGATGGTTTGAGCCAGTAAAGTGGAAGAATTTCTCACATGTGAGCACTGCACCAATTGAGAGCTCCGATACCTTCATAGGGAACCCATCCGGCGTGTACGTAGTCACTGGAGCTCAGCTTGGTGTATGGGATTTTGGCTCCCGAAATGTCTTGTATATGAAGCTTCTATATTCTCGGCTACCAGGCTGCACTGTTCGAAGATCGTTGTGGGACCATGCTCCTAATGACAAGATAAAAAAACTGGGCACCACGGGAAGTAATGGTAGCGACTCAAACTTGGGCTCAAATGAGAGTGTTGTTGGTAACAAGTTGGCGAAATTTATTGATATGACTGAGATGAGCAAGGGCCCCCAAGATCTTCCCGGTCACTGGTTGGTTACAGGCGGAAAGCTCGGCGTGGAGAAAGGGAAAATTGGATTGAGAGTGAAGTACTCTTTGCTAAACTATTGAGTCTGATTTCATGGTCGCCTGATATGCAGCACCCGCTTCTATCAGGTAGCGTTGGTTCTTGCCAATCAAACGCGTTCTTGATGGGATGGGAGGTACAAGTATGCATTCCTCGGTGGTTTGGGTGTTTTCAGAGTTTTGCTAACAAATCTTCCTTTCCTTGGGAATTTTGTAGATAATGTCTACTTTCTCTCTGCTTGTTCGGAGAAGAAAGGACAAGATATATATATATATATATATATATATATATATATATATATATATATATATATATATATATATATATATATAGGGGACCGATCCACACCCACCGGTGGAGAAATAACAAATTTCTCCACCGAACCGCTGGTCTTACCAGCGGTTGGCCACGTGGGCCAAAAAGGCGAAAAAGGTGTACGGTCACTGCATTAATGGCAAAAAAGGCACGAGAAATGGCACGAGAAATGGTGAGAAAATGGCGAGAGAGAGAAAAAGGACACCAACCGCATGCACAACCAGCGGTTGGCATTAATATGCCTGCCACGTGCCGTCCCCCACCCCTGCCACGTGGCCCAACCCCATGGCCCCTGCCACGTGGCGTCCCCTCCCCCTGCCACGTGGCCCACCAGCATGGCCAACCGGCGGTATTAGCGATGGCCCTGCCACGTGGCATCCCCTCCCCCTGCCACGTGGCAGAGGGAGGGCACCAACCGCGGGTGGTACCAGCGGTTGGGCCACGTGGCAGGGGGAGGGGACGCCACGTGGCAGGGGCGGGGACCAACCGCTGGTACCACCAGCGGTTGGTCCCCGCCCCTGCCACGTGGCGTCCCCTCCCCCTGCCACGTGGCCCAACCGCGGGTACCACCCGCGGTTGGTGCCCTCCCTCTGCCACGTGGCAGGGGGAGGGGATGCCACGTGGCCCAACCGCCGGTACCACCCGCGGTTGGTCCCCTCCCTCTGCCACGTGGCGTCCCCTCCCCCTGCCACGTGGCCCAACCGCTCCTACGACCCGCGGTTGGTCCCCTCCCTCTGCCACGTGGCGTCCCCTCCTCTGCCACGTGGCGTCCCCTCCCCTCATCCGCAGGGCCCAACCGCTCCTACAACCCGCGGTTGGTCCCTGCCCCCTCCCCTGCCACGTGGCGCCCCCCCCCGCGTGATGCCCCACCTGGTGTCCTTCCCCACGATGCCACGTGTCGTCCTTCCCTCCCCCGTGATGCCCCAACGTGGTGTCCTTCTGCCGAATTTTTTTTTTTGCAGCAGCCTTTGACCGCATAAACACCCACCCTTCCTCACTTTTTTCTGTCTTTTTTCTTCTCTCTTCCTCGCTTCTCTCTTTATAATCCCCTCCCCCGAACCCTTCTTCTGCACTCTGTCATCTTTTACCAACTTCCTTCGTACTTCATATCTCACCTACATAATCTCCACAACAATACAAATCAAAAAATTTTACGCTAGAAGATCGTGGATAACCGCTAGAAGATCGGTAGTTTTTTCTTTAAATACATCAAGTCACAACAAGTAAGTATTTTGAATTTCCTTATAATTCAATGTTAGGTTTATACAAATCAGCGTATTACATTTATAGATTCCAAAACAGAGATTTTTTAGGGTGCCAAATATAGACAGTTTTTCACGAATTTATAAAAAATAGCTAGAGCTAGATTTTGCCAAAATACAAAAAAGAGACCCTAGTTATTCTTAAAGGATCTGTCTCAGGTAAAAATTTCAGATTTTTCCAAAGACTGGAAAGGGGTTAACTGATACGGGGAACCTTGTAACTCTGCAGTGTATTTTAAAATATCAAGCTAGCGCGATTTCGCGCGAAACTTTTATGAGAATCCTAGGATGTTGGGAAGTTCCATTCCCCAGGAATTCGGGCCATTCCGAAGCCGTTACCTATTTTTTTGGCCGAACGGCCCTTTAAGCGCTTGATCCGGACACCGGTTCGCGATTTTTGGGCGAAACCTCCGTAAAATACTTTTTATGTCAAGAATGAATTCAGGAAGCCTCAAGTAGCATTTCGAAGCACTTTTGATATTTTTTTATGCCAGGGGCATTTCGGTAATTCGCCGCCCCGAGAGGGGTATTTCGGTAATTTTACAGTGCTAAGTTTTTTGACGGACTTTTTAGTCCAGAAATATAATTACAAAACCTGAAATGTTGTTTTGAAGCTGACGTGGCGCGCGTAGGGGTGTTTTGGTAATTTTCCCGCGCCAAGGGGTGTTTTGGTAATTTTCCCGTGCCAAGTTTTTCAAACGACTTTTTAGTCCAGAAATGTAAGTAAACCACCTGAAATGTTGTTTTGAAGCTGGTTCGGGGGCGTTGGGGTGATAGTGAACGCTCAGGGGCATTTCGGTAATTTGCCGATGTTCGGGGGCTATTTTGCTAGGAAGGATCCAGCTTAAAATTCATACCTTAAAATAACTTTTAGTTCAGGAAAGGGTGTGAGACACCCGAAAACTTATTTTGTTCCAGATGTTCTGAACCTTGTGACGCACCGGCGATGACTGCCAGGGGATATTTTGCATAAGTAGCGGGTGTTTTGGTAACTTGCCCCCTTTAAAATTTTTCCTGATATATTTGGTATATAATTGACGTAATACATTTAAAAACTTGACTTTAAAGCGGTTTTGAGGTGTTGGAGGTGTAGGGGCCATCGGGCTATATATTGCTATATAACCACGTTGGCGCTAAATTCAGTGGGAACTAGCGTAATTAAGCGTTCGGAGTGGTGGGAATTGAGGATTTGTTTTAATACATTGAAATAATGACTATTGCTAATGTGTTGGTAAGCTAGGTTAAAGATCCAGTTATAGTTTTGGAATGTAAATATTATGGATATTATGGACGCTAAGTTGGTTTATAATTATATTTTGTTCTTAAAGGTATGAATTTCAGCTCTGGACCTCATGATACATCAATCCTATACGATGACGATGACCACGTCGCGAGGCACGTATTTGACGGTGTCGATAGGGGTGTTTTGGAAACAATTCAAAGCACAAGGCACCTTGAAGAGTGGGTACTAAACGAGGAACAAATACAGCTATTACACCGTCAAAATTTAACCCTGTTCACCGATCCCGGGAAATGGTCTCGACACGACGATTGCCTTATATCCGCTCTAGTTGAACGATGGAGGAGCGAGACGAACTCATTTCACTTCCGGTTTGGTGAAATGACTGTTACGTTAGAGGACGTCGGATTTATACTTGGAATCCCATGTCACGGCAGACCCGTTACTTTGAACGTGCCGTCTGCATCCATAGCGAATATGGCTATGCAGTATTTTCCGGGAATTCCAAGGGCAGCGCTTACAACAAACGGCGTCAAGCTTAAATGGCTGAGAGAGCAGTACGGCGTGCTACCGGATGAATACACTCCTCAAGATTTCGTGACGTATACGAAGGCATTCCTTCTGTATATTATTGGAGCTATATTACTTCCGACGCATTCGAAAAACACGGTGCATCCGAAGTATATGGTGTTCTTGGAGGATCTTGAGGAGGTATACTCCTATTCGTGGGGTTCAGCTGTCCTTGCGCACCTATATCGAGCACTGCATAAGGCTACGAGAAACGGTGCCAAGTCCATTGCCGCCTGCCTGACTCTATTACAGGTATGAGCATTTATTTTCTTGGTAGGATCCTTAGTCAATATATTCGGGATTAATTACTAATTCCATATAATGTTTGCATTCACAGGTTTGGTCTTACGAGAGGCTACCCATGGGTCGTCCACAACCGTTGGTAGATTCCGATGAGACGTGGCCTAGGGTGTGGGCCTGGGGGCCTACGACCAACCGGAGGTGGAGACGGGTAGACCCTCACCACCATCTAAAGTTCTATCGGGGGGAACTAGAGATACTAGATGCATCCCAGGTGACGTGGCAGCCATATGGCAAGGTGATGCATCTGTTGGATGAGTGGTGTTGGCAACTTCCGGTGTCGTACGTGCTGGCAGGTTTGGTTCGGGTGCCGCTCATTCACTTCGAAGAATGTGAGTTTCAGATGCCCGATCGAGCTATGAAGCAAGCTGGCTGTCCACAAGGGATACCAAAACCCGCTGTAGACATGCGGCCATACAGGGGTGGTCGAGGGCCGAACTTCGAGGTGGCTGATGCCTTGATTTTGTTGGGTGACGAGGTGCACCAGTGGAATACCTGGCAGGAAACGTATGATAGCCTTGTATCGCTGAAGCACGACGGCATTAGTACTGAGGAATACTTACAGTGGTTTCTCAGGGTGACGCGCACGAGGGTGAATCGCCCTTCCCAGGTGAAGAAGACATCGTACGCGCCACGTGAGGTCTATGACCAGTTCTGGGCATTGGCCATTGTAAGTCATGCTAGTGTTGTTTGATAATTTATTTGCGCACCTTATCGACCATTTGTCAAATATG
Source organism: Escallonia herrerae (assembly GCA_033070095.1). Taxonomy (NCBI): domain Eukaryota; kingdom Viridiplantae; phylum Streptophyta; class Magnoliopsida; order Escalloniales; family Escalloniaceae; genus Escallonia; species Escallonia herrerae. The sequence continues at coordinate 40,335 of JAVXUP010002551.1, read as the reverse complement.
ATTAGCCATATTTTCTATGCATGTTTTTTAGGTTGACCAGGGCATTGAGGTGTTCAAGCAGCTGGAGTCGTTTGACTGGTTTGTCGCGCAGGCTCCTGACAATCTCAAGAGGTCCATTGAGAAGTACAAGACTGAAGTTCAAAACTTTAGTCTTGCGTACCGGGGTTACGAAGGGGAGCCGTCTAGTCGCCCTCGTCCTGAAGCGTACGACTATCAGCCCCAGAGTCAGGTGTGGGAGTCGTCTGGTCGCCCTCTTCCTGACGCGTACAACTATCAGCCCCAGAGTCAGGTGTGGGAGCCGTCTGGTCGCCCTCCTCCTGACGCGTACGACTATCAGCCCCAGAGTCAGGTGTGGGAGCCGTATAGTCGCTTGCCTCCTGACGCATACGACTCTCAGTGCCAGAGTCAGGTTCCCCAAGTAGGAATCCAGGCCTCGCGCCCAAGCTTTCGGTCGGACAAAGGACAAGCGACGAAGCCATTGAGGTCGGACAAGATGGCTTGGATCGACCGGCACTACTTTGGGCATGAGCCTGTCAATTCAGCAGACTTTCCCCTTGCGACATTCCTAGGTCATGAGGATATCAGAACGTTGGCGCCGGAGACAGATCTTTCAAATTTTGTCATGAACGCTTACATAGAACTGCTCCGGATTAGAGAGCAACGTTTTAACCGTTCTGAATATTTGAAGCTTAACATGTATCCCACTCATTTTGTGGAATTAACGGTGAGAGAATTCACAGAATGGAGGCGAGGGGGCGGTAGGAGTAAGTGGAAACCAGGTCGAAACGTGTTAGGCATGATGAACGCAGACTATCAATGTCCCGCTGCTGATGCGAACCTTATCATGATACCCTGTCATCATGCAAACCACTGGTTCCTATTAGTTCTCCATCCAGCGTTCAGAACGGTTCACATATACGATAGCCTAAGGGAGGACGAGCCTGGACAGCTGCTGGCACAGATGTACAACGAGTACATCACTTTAGTGGTTAGTATTTATTTTTTGACCTTGGCCCATAGTATATTGTTCTTGTCTCATAGGCTTGATTCTCGTTTTTATTGTTGGATGCAGACTACTGTCCTCTCGCTAGCATGCGGACGGCCACAGGGTGACCCTTGGACGGTCGTGATGATAAAGGACCGACCAAAGCAATATAACGGTCACGATTGCGGGATTTACGTCCTCAAGTACATGGACTACGTTGCTCGCTCGGAAGTGCTCAAACACTCCTCGTGGACTAGGAAGGATGCCTTGACGTTTAGGTATAGGATAGCCTGGGAGCTGAAAAAGAATGAAGCTAGACGCATTCATTACCATTATCCTGACGTGCGTGGCTAGCTGCTGTGATGTTACAAAAAATTGTACCAAAAAGAAATGTACATAATTTTTCGCATGCTATGAATTTGGCGCTAAAATGTGCGCGAATATACCTTTCATATGACGGCATTCGAAAAAATTACGCGTCTCGCTTTTCGCCGAAATTCATAGAAATGGGCTAACTAGCGTGCATGAGGTGCAATGAGCGAAAAAAAAAGTGACAAAACTTTTTTCGGAAGCTATCAAATGCGGCCTATAGTGTGCCCGAATAGGCCCTTCCTAGGAAAACTCAAAAATTAATGTGTCTCGTTTTTCGCCGAAAGTCTTACAAATGGGCTAACTAGCGTGCCTGAAGTGCAATGAGCGGAAAAAAAGTGACAAAAAAAATTACAACTTTTTCGGAAGCTATCAAATGGGGCCTAAAGTGTGCCCGAATAGGCCCTTCCTAGGAAAACTCAAAAATTAATGTGTCTCGTTTTTCGCCGAAAGTCTTACAAATGGGCTAACTAGCGTGCCTGAAGTGCAATGAGCGGAAAAAAGTGACAAAAAAATTACAACTTTTTTCGGAAGCTATCAAATGGGGCCTAAAGTGTGCCCGAATAGGCCCTTCTTAGGAAAACTCAAAAATTAATGTGTCTCGTTTTTCGCCGAAAGTCTTACAAATGGGCTAACTAGCGTGCCTGAAGTGCAATGAGCGGAAAAAAAGTGACAAAAAAATTACAACTTTTTTCGGAAGCTATCAAATGGGGCCTAAAGTGTGCCCGAATAGGCCCTTCCTAGGAAAACTCAAAAATTAATGTGTCTCGTTTTTCGTCGAAAGTCTTACAAATGGGCTAACTAGCGTGCCTGAAGTGCAATGAGCGGAAAAAAAGTGACAAAAAAAATTATAACTTTTTTCGGAAGCTATCAATTGGGGCCTAAAGTGTGCCCGAATAGGCCCTTCCTAGGAAAACTCAAAAATTAATGTGTCTCGTTTTTCGCCGAAAGTCTTACAAATGGGCTAACTAGCGTGCCTGAAGTGCAATGAGCGGAAAAAAAGTGACAAAAAAAATTACAACTTTTTTCGGAAGCTATCAATTGGGGCCTAAAGTGTGCCCGAAAACGGAGTTACCAAAAATATCAATAATCCACAAATCAAATCACAAATTAAAGATTGCACAAACCAAATCACAAATTTAAACATTATAAAAGTTCAATTTATACAACTGAAACATTAACCCTAACACTCTTCCTCATCATCGTCCTCCTCGACCATACTGCCAGGTTCGATACCTAACACTTTATAATGGTTTCTCTTGTCATGATCAGTCATCTTATTACACAACGCACACTTTCGTAATTTTTTTTGACCCGTTGCTTCTTCAATCGGATTCTTCATGCGTATTGCTCGTTTTCGCCCTTTTGTTTGAGAAATAATTGGATCAAAAATGTCGTCCTCCTCACGTTGTAGGTCAGTGCCGTCAATGACTGGCTGTTTGGCTCGATTGAATCTACCGCCTGGAGTTGGTCGAGTAGTCGGAGTGTCCACAGTTTCTGGTAATGCCATCCTAAACTGTGCATGCATAGCCTTATCCCGTGCGGCTGCTTCAACTTGATACCTGTACCCATCAAATGTCGACGCTGCATCCATTGATAAACCGTGCATGATGTTACAAAGGTGATTATATCGCAGCGACTCAGATTGCTCGAAATCAACTGAAACATTGGGCACGTAAGGAATGTGACCGTGGACTCTGTTGGCTTCCTTCGTCCACCGTTCCAAGATATACGGTGGAGGGATTTCACTAGCATTCTTGGCGCTCAAAACCCTCAACGCGTGTCGACAAAGTATACCTTTATGCTCAAACAGTTGACAGTTGCAATTAACCAACCCAGTGTCCTTACAAATTGCTACGGTAAAATGTCGTCTGGTCCTCGGAGCCGACGAAGAGCACGGATTGGCGAAGTTCGTCACATTTGTCAAAGCATAAACCTTGATGTCTCTGGTGGAATACTCGTGCAACTTTGTCATGCCATATTGATTCGACTTTAGTAGTTCCTCTTGAAACTGTCGAAACATTTCCTTGGTATAGACTTGAGCCGCATGAGCCTCTAAAGGTGAATAAAGTAGTATAGCTCTTTCTTTGCAAACTGTAGCCGCGTCGGCTTCTCTCTCACGGTACAATTGCCTGTCAACGGCTTTCTGCATCTCTAGTACGAACTCCGCTATACTTGAAGACTGGCCTACGTACCCATCAAAGAATGAATTCATAGCTTCGCTTCTCGAGGTCGTAGTCATTCCGGCTGCAAAAAAATTCTTGGTGTAGGCACCGACCCACTGTGTCTTGATCTCATACAACGATTGTAACCATTCGTGATTGTGCAAATAGTAAGTATCCATTAACGTGGCCCACCTCTCCTCGAACACGTCTACCGTCAACGATTTCTTCACACATGTATTAAAGTCAGTCTTGAATGACGGATGGTTTGCATATACATGGTGAAGCCGTTCGGGATATTTGTTGCTTATGTGCCATGTGCACAGGCCATGGTGAGTATCTGGAAGGACCTTAGCGATTGCATTTTTCATTGCCAGATCTTGGTCGGTGATGATGGTCTTTGGAGGAATATGATACATTGCTTGAAGCCACGTTTCAAATAACCACGTAAATGACTCCTCCGTCTCATCCCTAAGCAGGGCAAAGCCAAACGAGATTGACTGATAGTGGTGGTTCACCCCGGTGAACGGAGCAAAAGGCATAGAGTACTTATTGGTGCGGTATGTGGTGTCAAACGTCACAACATCCCCAAAATTTTGGTAAGCAGCTCTAGAACGGGGGTCCGCCCAAAATATAGTACTAATGCGGTTCTCATCATCCAGTTGGAGACTGTAAAAAAATCCAGAATTCTCACTCTGAAGGGACCTGAAGAGATCAAGTGTAGTTTGAGAATCACTCTTACCGAAAGACTCTCTCCTCTGAGCACGAAGTTCATTTCGAAGGTCTACTTCGTTGAAACTCAACTTGTCAATCCCCCCAGCCTGGCTTGAGAAAACCCCCATCATCTTAGAAGGTGGAATTTTAGCCTCGGCCATTGTAAAAATTAGTTGTCTGTGTGCCGCGCTTATTTCTCGGTGTTGATGAATTTGACCAATCTTACTGGGGGTCATCAACTGATGATTATGGCTCAACTCCACTCCTGTGACAACCCAATGGTTTTCATTTTTTCGGTGTACTGCATACACATGGGCCTTGCAGCCGGTACCCGGAAATGTGTCCCGTTTTCTTTGTCTTGTTGTCCCTTCGTCACTGATCCGAACGACCGGAGTTACATGCGGTGCTCCTCTATGACACTCAAATAGTCTTGCACAAATTTGATCTGTATTCGCCCGTTTTCTAGTCGTCTTAGTTCTAATACCGAAACCTATCGTTTTCGAATATGCTCTATAGTATGCTTCAACTTCGTCCAGTGCTTGAAAAACTTGACCAACGTAAGGTGGATCAGAACCTTCACAAAAATTATTTCCTCCAGTTGCATCCATATTTATACTGGAATCTAAAAAATAAAAATTATATCATTCTCAACAAGTCATAGATTTAAATAAAAGAAGAATAAAATTTATTTAAACCACCGTCTTTCGAGAAATTTGGTATAATGTAAAATTAGCAAAATAGCCCCCGATGAGCGACAAATTACCGAAATGCCTCCGGGGGTTCATTATCACCCTAACGCCCCAAATCAGCTTCAAAACAACCTTTCAGGTGCTTTGCTTACATTTCTGGACTAAGAAATCCTTTGAAAAACTTAACGCTGCAAATTTACGAAAATACCCCTATCGGGGATGCGAATTACCAAAATGCCCCCTGACAACAAGCTTCCTGAATTCACTCTTTAAAATAACTTTTCAGGTGTCTCACACCCTTTCCTGAACTAAAAGTTATTTTAAGCACAGATTTGTGTAACGTAAAATTAGCAAAATAGCCCCCGGGGGTTCATTGTCACCCTAACGCCCATCAAACCAGCTTCAAAACAACCTTTCAGGTGTTTTACTTACATTTCTGGACTGAAAAACTTTTTTTCGGGAAAATTACAAAAACACCCCTCGCGGGGGGGCAAATTACCAAAATGCCCCCTGGCTTCAGAAAATATCAAAATTGCTTTAAAACGCTATTTTAAGCTTCCTGAGTTCATTCTTGATTTAAAAAGTATTTTACGGATTTTTCGCCTAAAAATCCCGAACCGGTGTCCGGATCGAGCGCTTAAAAGCCCGTTCGGCCAAAAAATTAGCTAACGACTTCGGAATGGTCCGAATTCCTGGGGAATGGAACTTCCCAACACCCTAGGGTTCTCATAAAAGTTTCGCACGAAATTGTGCTGTCTTGATATTTTAAATTACACTGTAAAGTTACAAGGTTGCGCGTATCAGTTAACCCCTTTCTAGTCTTTGAAAAACTCTGAAATTTTAACCTGATACAGATCTTTTGAAAATAACTAGGGTCTCTGTTTTGTATTTTGGCAAAATCTAGCTCTAGCTATTTTTTATAAATTCGTAAAAAAACTGTCTAATTAAGTTTTCACCTTTAGCGACAATTACGCCCCGCAATCAGCTGCAAAATAACATTTCAGGCGTTTTACTTACATTTCTGGACTTAAAAGTCCGTTGGAAAATTTTTTCGGGAAAATTACCAAAATACCCCTCTCGGGGTGGCAAATTACCAAAATACCCCCTGGCTTCAGAAAATATCAAAAGTGCTTTAAAATGCTATTTTAAGCTTCCTGAGTTCATTCTTGATCTAAAAAGTATTTTACGGATTTTTCGCCTAAAAATCCCGAACCGGTGTCCGGATCGAGCGCTTAAAAGCCCGTTCGGCCAAAAAATTAGCTAACGGCTTCGGAATGGCCCGAATTCCTGGGGAATGGAACTTCCCAACACCCTAGGGTTCTCATAAAAGTTTTGCGCGAAATCGCGCTGGCTTGATATTTTAAATTACACTGCAAAGTTACAAGGTTGCGTGTATCAGTTAACCCCTTTCCGGTCTTTGGAAAAATCTGAAATTTTTACCTGATATAGATCTTTTGAAAATAACTAGGGTCTCTGTTTCGTACTTTGGCAAAATCTAGCTCTAGCTATTTTTTATAAATTCGTGAAAAATTCTATTTCTGACGCCCTAAAAAATCGCTATTTTGGAATTTTTCGAATGTAATACCCCGATTTGTCAAAACGTAATTTTGACGCCCTTTGACGCCCTAAACACGAATTTTAGACTATTGTAAGAACAACTTAAGCGTAACACAATTTAAACAATCAATTGGTAAGAACAAATTGAAAAATACTTACTTGTTTTAACTTGATATATTTCAAGAAAAATCCACCGGTCTTCTAGCGGTTATCCACCGATCTTCTAGCGTAAATTTTTTTTGTTTGTATGTAGGTGAGATAGGGAGAATGAGGAGGGTGGAAGAAATGATTCGGGGAGGAGGGATTTTATAGAGAGAAAAGTGAGAGAGGAAGAGAAGAACCGTGAGTGAACAGCAGGGAGGGGGAGGGGGGAATGACACGTGGGGGTGGGGGGGTAGGGTGGTAATGACACGTGGGGGAAGAGGGGGTTCACGGGTGGGGGAAGGGGGGTTCACGGGTGGGGGAAAAGGACATAGGGTGGGGGCCACGGGGTGGGGGGCAAGGGGGTGGGGGGCAAGGGGGGTGACGGGTGGGGGGTGGGGTCACGGAAGGCAATAATGCCAACCGCATGTAGGAGTTGCGGTTGGGCATTATTGCCACCATTTTCTCACGAGTTTTTCATTTTCTCGTGATATTTTCATGAATTTATCATAGTATTTTCGTCCTTTTTTGTCCCTTTTCGTCCTTTTTTGGCCCACGTGGCCAACCGCTGGTCTTACCAGCGGTTCGGTGGAGAAATTTGTTATTTCTCCACCGGTGGGTGTGGATCGGCCCCCATATATATATATATATATATATATATATATATATATAGTAGGCTCAGCATCACTCAATGACAGAATTCAACTGGGTTATTATTGTTTTACGGCTGTTTTGACCTGGAATAGAGTTTGCCCTCAACTTTTCAAGGAATCAATTTACGAGAAAAATGGGTGTAGCATACAATCATAACGAAGACATTATTGCATTATATCCAACTTATTTCACCCAACACCTGAATGTACCAAGCTTGTTCTATATCCTTATGTGTTTGCCCCTATATATATATATATATATATATATAGATCATGATGTGTTTCTACATTTGTATCATTTCATGATTCCTGCGAGGCTACATTTGACCCCCTTCAAAGGTTTGTCCAAACTGCCAACCGGCTGGCACGACGTTGTAGCTGGTGATGGTGCTGCCGTCGCTGTTGGTTACTCGGAAAGACAGGGTTTGGCCATTGAGGTACGAGTTGCTCTGCCAGTTTTGGCCCCAATTCCTGGACATGGCTTCCCACCCTGTTTTGGACCCCTTGATTGACACTGCATGAACATCCCCCGCACCTCCAACGTTTGTGATGAGAGCCAAGTTGAAATATGAGTGGCCATTGATGGTGAACCTTATTCCTCCTTTCTTCACGCAAGGAACCCTGTAGTGAAAGAACATAATTTCGCATTTTCGAAATTTGACAATGCAGTAAAAAACTTGCAAGTAAATAGAAAGTGATTTTTGTGAGAACAAAAAGTTTGGAAAAGAGGACTTCTGTGGCTTCCATCAAGTGACTCTTTTATAGTGGCGTATCGTAACTTGGTGGTTCAACTTAGAGTCCAGCTTTGGATTACATTGTCGGGACGGCTTTCAAATCTTTAGTTAGTTTTTGAGGAGATTTTGAAAAGTAGTCTAAGCTTTTACGTAAGGTATGTTCTGCCCAAAAGGTTTTAAATGCTCTTGTAACTCGTTCTATCCTATTGGTAATACTAAGGCCCCGTTTGATACTCTTTTTTTCCCTCTTTTTTTTTCAGTTTTAAAAACTGAAAAAAAAAGGAGCGTTTGGTAACCATTTTTTTTTCAATTTAAAAAACCAGTTTTTAAACTGCAGAGTAAAAAAAAAAACTCCAAAAACTGGTTTTTTTTTTCACTTTTGGTTTTTTTTTTCGACCACCACCACCACCCTCCCACCGCCGGCAGCCACCTCAGGCGACCACCGCCGGAGACTGCCGACAACCACCTCCGGCCGCCGGCGACCACCGGCAGCCACCTCCGGCCGCCGGCAGCCACCGCCGGAGACTGTCGGCAGCCATCTCCGGCCGCCGGCGACCACCGCCGGAGACTGCCGGCAGCCACCTCCGGCCGCCGGCGACCACCGCCGGAGACGGCCGGCAGCTACTCCGGCCGCCGGCCACCACCGCCGGTGACTGCCGGCAGCCACCTCCGGCCGCCGGCGACCACCGCCGGAGACTGCCGGCAGCTACCTCCGGCCGCCGGCCACCACCGCCGGTGACTGCCGGCAGCCACCTCCGGCCGTCGGCCACCACCACCGTCGACCACCGCTACGCCCCACCACCGCCACCGCAAACCACCAAAAAAAAAAAGTCAAAATAAAAAGGGTTACCAAACACCAAAAAAAAAAACCTAAAAAAAAAAGGGGTTATCAAACACCCACTTGTTTTTATAAAAAAAAAAAATTAAGCTGCTCTTTAAAAACTGAAAACCAAAAAAAAAATTTGTCAAACGAAGCCTAAGGCGTGCCTATAAAAAAAAAAAAAAACCTCAGCTTTAACATTTCAAGAAAAATCCAATTTAATAGTTATAAAAGCTGCTCGACACAATTGCCTGCTTAACAAGCAAAAAAGGTTCCTAAGTTTTAGAGTCAATTGTGGAAATATACCCTTTACAAAACATAAGATATCCTTCCTCAACTAGCACACATTGGCATATATGTTTAAAGTTAGTAATATGATATTTTTGTAATATCAAGTTTGGCCTTTAAAGTTTATTTTAAATACTCCTTTTAAATTAATGTAAATGGTGAAACCAAACATGTATTTATAACTAGTTATCCACTACTTAAAATTTTATTTTGTCACTTTTCAAAAAAAAATTTAAAATGTCAGGTGTCAAATTTTATATAAGCAGTTATGTAACATCAATCAAAGTGATAACTAAAAGAATATTTTTTTAGAAAAAATTTGGCTGCTACCCCGGTTGGAAGAATCTTCCTCTTATCCCTTTATAGCGACAATAAATTGTCTTTAAATATTTTTAGTAGTTTTTATTTAGTGACGCTAAAAAAGTGCTGCTAATAATTATCGTTGAAAATGTTAAAAGAAAAGTCACTAAAAACATTTAACGACTATTAATTGTCACTATATATTCCTACAACCTAGAAAGGAGCTAAAGTTTATTTTTCTTTCTGTGAGTAGTATTGATGAGCAACTATACCTTCTGTATGCTACGGGGACAATGCCAGCGCGATACTGTGCGATACGCAGGAAAGCAGGCTCAGCCAGATCAAAGTGCCGAAGAGGGGGATTGCACCATCCACCATTGTCATTAGACAAGGCGTCGTTAGGTGGACAGAAGTTGGTCGCGGTCACGGTGATGGTTCCCGGAAGGCACCATTTGGGATCTTCACTGCATCTCAACTGGTAACACGAACCACAGCTCAGCCCACTGTTGAAGAGGGCCGTGCTGAGGGCCGCAGTGTTAGTCCCGTAGCCCTGGCTGTACAGGTTCCCATATCCACATGCTCCTCCTGCATTGTTACGACGAAAGTAAGCACAAAAGCTAGGCAAACTTAACAGAGAGCAAAACATAGACGACTGACCCATCGTGCCGGCAGCGTCACTGCCACCGTAGAACGTTGCATGGGCCCTCTGCCAGCCACCGTAGACTCCATAGCCTCCACTGTGATGCCCACACGTGCAATATTGGAAGTACAAAGTGAATATGAAGGAGAGAAATGGTGTTACTTGCAATGCTTTATGGGCCATTGCTGGTGTGTGCGCTTACAGTTGAGTTGGTATGAATGAGGGAGCGAGGCAATATTGGTAAGCATAAATAGGGGAGATGAGCTACTTTTTGTGTGAAACAAAGAAAATAATGTGAAGGGTTGTCACGTTTGAGCCGGCCAAAAGGTTAGCAAACGAATCCAATTGAATTCACGAAGCAAATCATTTCCATCTGCATCCAAACTGCATTTGTTGCGGTACGCGGACCCACATTCCACCTCTTTTGTGAGTGTTAGTTTCGCGCTACTTGCGTTGTAATCACTTTTGCACTGTAAATGGTGGTAGAAATAATTACGACTAAAGTGGCTCTTTACTCACCTGCTTTTCTCAACGCGTAAATTTTGTTTTTGAAAACTAAAAGCACTTGTGCGTCTCTCGAAAACACTGGTTTGAGTCGATTGATGGATACGTCGTAATGGTGCGAGACACAACTATTAACGTTCTTCCTATCCACAGTGTTTGTACTGATCAATTCTCGTGAGAGGCTTTTGATATAGTAATCTATTGAAGCCGTTAGCTTCTTTGAGTCTTAAAAATTTGTACTCTTGCATTATGAATTCTGCTTTTTGTGATGTGTTAGAAACAAATATAACAAGAATGTCCGTGCATGGATTAATTCACTTATGACCGTCATCGTCGAATCAAGTTCATGACTTATAAAAGGCTTCTCTCATGTTGGCAACTCAAAGTATCCGTAAAGGTACTTTTAAGACTTTTGTTGTCAAAGTTTAAAAAGCCAGTGTGGAGAGGGTATTATATCTAGTCTCTCTCCGAGACACACACCCAATTAAGGCTACGAGCTAATTCCTATATCCCAGTACTTGGAAGATGAAATAAAAAAAATTTCTAGAGTTTGGGTTCTTTATAGAATAAATAACAATGATGCCAATTATCACCATTAAGATTGCCCTTGTACGGGCTACCTAATGGCTAATAGTTATAATTTTTTTTTAAAATTAACTATCACAATTAATGATCGCTAAATATAATATTTTGAAACCGTAAGTAAGCATATTTATCGACATTTGTATGGTTAAGTAGGAAATTATTGGCTCTGTGCTGTAGTGATGATGGTAGCAAATAGTTACCCTAGTAATTTTGTACACACTCTACTTTGCCTTATTGGTGACATGGCTGTATCAGTTGGTCAACAAAGGATAGGTGGCAGCTGCTTTAATCGACAGGTCAGCAAATTGGTCAAATGGGGGATGTTTGGTTTGGTCACATGGCTAGAAAAACATCTGCAAAAGGAGTGACACGTTCAATAGTTTAGGTCAAAGGATGGTTGGGGTCACATGTGGGGAAGATTAATTGGTCAGCAAATGTATTGTTGACCAACCAAACTGGAAGGTCATGACGTGTCATAGTTGACATTTCTCCCCCTTTTTCCCAAGCGGGTATCATGCCTCGAGCTCAATAATGTTTTGGGCAGCGGAATGTCTCTTTTCATATACCTTCGTGTTTTTATCCGCACCCTAGATTATGTTTGAAAGGTTAATGTTTTACCATTATCGCGCCTTTCGGCAGATAATGACGGTTTGAAAAAGCATAATATGTTGTAGAATTTGAGGCTCACTTTGTATAGTGTTAACGTGCTTTTAACTTTTAAATCTCGTTGCTTTGGATATCCATGCATGATTATTTTATAGCTGTGACTGTGAGGCATCATGTCGATTTGCACTTTAGCTGTGTTAATACTCTTTGGAAGCTCAATCTCCCACCTTGGCATAACACAGCATCCATAACCGCTGCAAAACTCTCTGCCTCCTATTTGCGCTCGACATTACTGTGGTGACTTAGATCCTGCTGAAGAATTATACTCTATAGGCAAGTTATACATGCTAGCGAGAGGAAGAAGAGGAGGAGGATGGAAGATTGGACGAATATTTATCTCTAATGGTGGTTACTTTATCCAGAGAGAAGAAAAAAGGAGACGGGATATGTGAAAAGGTCTTGCCATGTTGGGTTGCTCGGACAATGGGTAATTTGAAAAGTTGAGAGGAGCACTTTGATTATTCCAAAAAAAAAAAAAATGCTCGGACTTGCGAATGGGTTTATTTTAGGACTTTCTTTACGTTTTTTCTACACATACAATATCCTTAAAACATACTAGTTGATAGCAGAAGATCAATATGGAAGTTAATAATATCTCAACTAATTGGTTAAGTGTAAAAGCAAAACGATAACAACAACATAATTAAAACATTCCCAATCAAAGGTCAAGTGCGAACATACTTTAAAGTGCAGGCACTATCATATTTACAAGAGCTTGTAAATTAGCGTCAAGTATCACAGGAGTTATAAATGCATGTTTGGAAATTATGTGTGTTGTTTCCCATGCATTTCCTTTTGCGAGTTGTTAAATTTAGAAAAACTCGGACAAGAAATTTGAATTTAGAGCCACACTAAGGGAGTGATGAGCCAAAAAATGGAGAAGCAACATTGACGACTTTCAGCCCCTTTTCTGAAGCCGGCCCGAGAGAAAGGGTTTACCTAAGTAGAACAATTTGGTTTTATTCCGCCGCCTTTAGCTAGGATTAGGGTTTCTCTAATCCCAGGGTACCCTAACCCAAGGACGCCAACTGATCGAGTACCCTAGGCTGGTCTCATACACTCAAGGATACAAAGCCAAAAAGATGAGGGATGAGGGTGAGGACAGGATCTGAGATGAGATGAGACTGAGAGGCATGATGTGTACCGGTTATGTATGCGTGTCTTGGGGTTACCCGATTCTGGTTAAGAAAGGATGAGTGAATGACTGTTTTGGCTATGCAATGTTTTAAGTAGCTATTGCTCTCTTAACTTGTATGTTGTTATTGTTGTTGTATCTAAGGCAGCGTGTTTATACTTAAACTGCGCAGAGTCTCTCATGGGGGGTCCACGTGCCTCACCTTGCAATCGATGATGATCGTAAGGTGAGGCCTCATGTACACAACTCTCTACATAACCGTCTTATGGTGATAAACAGCAAGAAACGACGGGGAGGCAGGCTCTACCACCTCCATATAGGGAGCAGGAGGTCATTTCAGTACCTTAGGAAGACTCGTATATTTATGGATAGTCACAACAAAGAAATAAGAACTAGGGGATCTTTTGATTCTTGCTCGATCGCCGGATGTTAAAGAATTTATCATGTCCGGTTCCTTCGGCAGATGGATCTATAGGAATTCACCTATCTCCAATAACCAGAAAAACTTGACTTGAATGATCCTATATTAAGAGCTAAATTGGCTAAAGGCATGGGCTATAATTATTACGGAGAGCCCACATGGCCGATTGATCTTTCGTATAAGTTTCTATTATAGAGTGAGTGACATATCTACCCTAAAAGGAGTCACACTTCACAAAAAAAGAACGGGAGTGGCAACACGGTGCTGGATAAGTTGTATTTTAGTCATTTGTCTTAGCTTAATTCAAATGAGGACTAGCCATTATGACACGTAGTGTTCCTAACCATCCAAACTCTAATCTCTCTGGGTCCCAAGGGATCTCGTCTTTGAGCGAGGAACCGAGTGGGACCTCGCGTCCTACCAGCGTGAGGCCTCTCCCCAATGGGCTTGGTAAGTTGAGTTCGAGGTCAGCTATAACATAAGGATCTCGAGGGCGAAGTACCTTGAGGGTGGGGAAAAATGGAGCCTCGAAGCTAATGACCCTAGAGGAGGATTAAATTAGGAGGGTTTGCCGTGCATCTCGTCTCTCTTTTGGTCAATTGGTCATGGTAGGTCAAGGTTGGACCATTGAATCCTACTTAACTTCTTGGTCTTTAACTTTTGACTTGGTCTATTCATGCCACGTTACCTCTCGCGAACCAACCTTAACAGTAATCATCTTTCTAGCTTCATACATTACTGTGAATCTTGTTGTGGATACACGTAAGTCCCGGCGTGATAGATTTTGAAGATTTGCCTTTAGTGGTGGAAAAGCAAATTTAGAGAATTGACCTCCATTTTAAACTGGGAACTTTGTGTAACATGGGGATTACTCGGAAGAGGTGATAAAATAAGCAGAACTTTTTCTGTCTCAACTGCTAATGATGTTGTATAGTGGTTTTGCTTCTTCTACGTGGTAAAACAGCTTGTTGCTTATCCTTGTAAATGATTTGTGTGAGCTTTATTGCTAGAAAAGGACATTTTTTTTTACCTAAAAAGGATACTAATGACACAAAAGTAACTTCAATATTCACTTTCTCCTTTAGAGTGAAATACTACACATCATCTACTCGCATGTGAATATAAAGTACAAACCACTCTCATTTCATTCAACAACACTATTTGGAGTATTTTAACAAAATAATTCCTCTCTTTTCAAGAATGATTTTGAAAAAAATTATATTAAAGTTTTGAGAAAAATCATAGATGCTTTAGTCCCACATTACTTGTAAGTGAAAAGTTGAGATTTTCTTACATACTTAAACTTTTAAAAGATACTTGTCCCACATCGGTCATTATATAGAACTTTAAAAAGTACATAAGATGACACTTCTTAATCTTCTAATAAGATGTGTTTGAATTTAAGACTCGCGTGTGCAAGTAGGAAGGACAAATAGGGGAGGTACACGTTTTCGAGATTTACCATACTTTTATCCCAGATTTTATTACCAAAAGCCAATGTTGAATAAAATTATTGCGCTACCACGTAACACGTAGTGAGTTTGAAAACATACCGTATGAAGTCTCCGAATATTCTGACGATGGATCCTTGTTGTTACGAACCTCCAACACACTTGATGTTTTTCGTAGGTATGAAAACAGCTACTAGAGTCGAGTTCTTCGTCCACGAACCAAATCCTAGAATTTGGTGATTGCTCTAGAGAGAGTGTTATAGAGAGAGGGATTGTCTTGTGACTTATTGTCTATCACCCCTGTTTTATTGGGATATCTCTAATCTTTATATAGAGAGAGACAGACTTTACCTCAAACACTTAGGAGATAAATATGTATTTATCTCAAATACCTGTTAGATAAATATTGTATTTATCTCAAACACTTAGGAGATAAATATCCTCTAAATAACTGTAATTATCCAAACTAACAAATACACATTATCTATTAGTGGGGGGTAATGGGTCCACTGACCCAATTTATTAACAGCCAAAATATGTTTTACCAGATTTTCAACGGCTATACTTGCATTAACCCTTAGGCCTCTACCTCACATATAAAAGGAGTCATCTTCCACACTTTTTTAAGACACAATTCAAGTTTTCTCTCTTACTCTATTCTTCTAATTTCTGCATACTTAGACTTGTGGGCGTTTTGGTAAGGCATCCAGTGAAACTTTTGCTTTATTGTTTGTGCAAAAATACTAGTGAAGTAAAAACGAAAGCTAAGCTGTTAGATCACGGAGACGACGCGTCAATAACTTTACAATACCAGTAATTCGAAGGGTGTAAATTGTCTTCAGAGAGCAACCTAGTTCGCACCTCAGCCAGCTGAGGTACGGACTAGTGCAACTTTTATCAAATCAGAGTCACGGAAATATCGTGACCTACTATTTAGTATTTCATTTTGGGTAACTCTGTAATTTTTATTATTAATATTATTATCTTATTACCAAAAAGAAAAAAAGGTTACAATGGGTAGAGCTTGGTTAACCTTTTGGTTGTATACAAACCGAGTTCGAGCTGAACAAGGGGGTGTTCGAACTCGGTTTGTACATTTTCAGGCATGTTTAGGCTCGGCTCGTGTTCTTTAAAAGCACAAATCTTAATGTTTGAACTCGGCTCAAGTTCGTCATCACAGAACTCGGGCTTGGCTCGGGTCGTTGCTCTAACCTTGCGAACCGAGTTCAAGCTTCAAAATCCGTTTAAGAACACAAGATGGAACTGACCTGAACTACCAATTCCGACCACCATACTTCAAACAGCTCACATATTGAGACCTTCCGTCGACCAAATTGCTAATATTGATTGGATTTGGAGATGAATCTTGATGAACATTTGAACGAAGAGGATGTCGGATCCCAGATATGATGTTTTTAATGGCTCCGACATAGGATTGGAATTTGTCATTACTCCGCCGTCAATCTGTAATGGGTGCATGTTTGTATGTGAGGGTAAGAGATGGTGAGGGAGTGTCTCTGTGTGTGACGAGAGAGAGGCAGAAATGTGAGTGTGGAGAGAGAGAGGCAGAGAGGTGGAGAGGGGCGACTGTTTGAGAAATATCGTTGTGTGGGTTTTCTTGTTAGGGTTTTTAAATGGGTTAATAATTAGGGGTTGAACTTGGGCTTTATTATATATCACATGAGCTGTATGTTTAAATGGGCTTGAGGTTTTGAGCTAATTGATTCCATGGCCTCTATGATTTATGTAAATGGTATATTTAAAATATATTATAATTGATTTATTATTGACACGAGCTGTTCGCGAACATATTCGCGAATATTTAGAATGTTCATGTCACGACCCAAACCCATGGGAGAGCCTATTAGTTAGATTCGTGACCGGCCGCAGGCCCATTCAAACCTCCACCCAGGGCTCTGCCAGGCATTACTACAACCTGTACTTAGAATTCATTCTAACTTGCTAAATTCTATAATAGTAAATTGGCTATCAAGAGCCTCACTTAGAAATTTCCACAACTTTCATAAATAACTTCAACTACACAATTAACTCTATGGAGATCAATGCTCCAACCAAGTCTCTAAAACATAAAATTTATACTACATTGTCATCTAAAGATTAATGATTGCTCTAAGAGGGCTTGTGTCCCTAACGACCATCTTCCTCGAGTCAGGTCTTGTTTCCCTCATGGATGTCGGTTTTATCTAAGTGGTCATTTGAAAATATTTATAAAAGAGTGAGCTGAGGGCCTAGTAAGTACACATACCATATCCCTAAAATAGCTTTTATATTCATAAAAACATGTCATGGTTTCTTCGTTTTAAAAATTGGTACCAAGTTTACAGAAAATACATATATACTCTATAAAAGCAATTCATGCTTCAGAAAAACTCTTTCAAAACGAACACATAGCAACAGTAACTAAACTTTGAATGACATCCTATCTCTTTTCACGGTATGTTGTGGTCAGCGTATGGTCCCATTGACTAGGACCCAAAATCCCTCATCCACCCTGGATAAATAATATTGTGGACGCAAGGGCGAACCACGATGCAATAGTACTGTGCGCCAATGTATGGTCCCGTTGATCAGGACCCAAAATTCATTTTCCCCCGTGGATATGGGCACAATAACCAATATTAATCTCACGATAACACAATTAACACAGAATTCTCAAAAACCAATATAACACTTTCCATGATAATTATAACTCATTTTCTCATCAATCAGTTGCACAAAAAGCAGGAGTATCACAATTACTTAAAACATTCATTTGGTAAAACCATTATACATACACGTATATTGAAAAATAGGATGTACGGAGGAACATGGAAGGAAAACTTACTTGGATAACTAAGCGGTTCTGATTCTTGTTCCCAAGCTTGCCCTAGCTCTTATCTATCGGAATCTAAAAAATAAACCATACAGATTTTTTTTTATTGCCACTTAATCATGCGAAACTGCTAAATTTCCTCTAAGTGCATGAAATTACCAAAAATGCTCCCGGACTTGTGCCAAGTTACCCAAAATACCCATAATGCCTAACATACCACTACACCCCCAAAAATAACTCAAATCACTCTTTTAAACAACTAGATGGGTTTTCTAGACAAAAAGGACCTTTCTGAGAATTTTCCATTCAGAACCCCAATCCGCTCCTTAAATTGAGCGCTATGGATCCTACTTCAAAAGTATATAAATTGGTACCATAATGCTACAATATTTAAGACGCTCAAGCGTCTCAATAAGATCAGATCATTGTAAAAATTTTAGCTAAAAATAATTTCGTTTACTATGCCAATTAATTCAAAAATATATTTTCAAAATAAAATCGCTTGAGGCCCTTTACATGCCCAGAAAAATCTCAGAAAATTCTACATTGAAGGTTTCACAAAAATAATGGGATTTTTAGTTTTGCATTTTACCCAAATATGCTCAAAAATGGCATAAAACGTTTTGGCAATAGATTGATAAGTAATTCTAGAAACAACAATCTTCAGCGAATCCTAGTTTTGTATATTGACCATTTTGAGGTAGAAACATGATGAATCTTTACAAACTCAAAACTAAAAAGTTAAAGTATACTTTCTAAGATTTTCAGAAATATAGGGGTCACAAAAATTCAATTAGTAATGACTTCTTTACAGTAAATTGAAGTGGCTGAACAAAACAGCACATTTCTGTACAGACCAGTTTTGTTCAAAGGTTATCTGGAGTCAAAACAATATGAATATCAGAAAACTCAAAACTAAAAAGTTTAATAGGACTTTCTGAGGTTTTTATAAATATAAATTTTACGAAAATCCCATGAGTAATTAATTTTCTATGACAAATTGAATTAGCTGCTCGTAATAGAAAATTATGGAGTTCTACAGTTAATTGAATTTAAAGTCATTTTCTGATATCAAAACCTAAGATTCTGAAAAAACATAAGACTGAAAAGTTAAAGGGAACAAAATAAGGTTTTCACAAAGTATAAAAGCACATCAATCAGATTAATAATGAAAGAGATATCAACAAAAACCTAATACATTCTTATGCTGATCTACAGCAGCCTCCTTCTCAAACATACCCACATCTCACCCTTTGAAACACACACAAATCCTAACACTTTCGCATTAAGATCCCTCTAAAACACACCCAAGATTACAATTTAAAATACCCAAACAAATAGCTAAAATTAGAGAGAAGAGACTAGGAATTTTACCTTGAAAATTCTTGCCCTATGTGCTTTCTTCTCTCTCCCTTTCTTTCTCTAGTTTCATGTAAAAGAGACTGACCAATGTTTTTTTTTTTGTGACGGCTGGGAATTAAGCTAGTCTTTATATATTAACCCTAAAAAGGAGAATTTGCTTAAAACCCCCTTGAATTTTAAATATTCTTTTTCAAGTTTTCCCATAAATTTTAATATTATTAGAATACCCAAACTAATCGGATTAATAGGCAAAATTATACATTCTAATAAACTAAAAAGAAAACACGAAGTTGGGGTGTTAAATTTCATATTCAACTCATTTAAGCATTTTTATGGCAGTTAATGCATAAACACGTGGCATGACGAGAACAGTGAAAACTGCTCTGAGTGGGAAGTAAAAATAAGCACGTCTGTATTAGTTACCGATAGTGTGAATCATGAAAAGATAAGTGGATTTGGAAAAGCTGGCGGGAAGCAAAAATTCAAATGAGTCTTGCAGAAAGAAGAAAATCGCTAGCAAATGCAGCAAAATTGACAATAATTGCTAACGTGAAGACATGACAAGAAAATCGGTAACATCGGTTGATAGACGGTTTATGGAGTGAACAGTTGTCAGCGCTACTGAAGAGACTTCAGACCAAAATGGCCGATTGTGGACTCTAAGAAGTTATTCTCAATAAAGATAAAGATGAGCAGTTACGAAAAGACGAGCAAGTATAAAAGAAGAAGAAAACAACGAGAAAAGTGGTCGTCAAATCCACAAACAAAACTAGACTCAGGAAAGATAGTCTATAATGCTCTAGTCAATTTCTTTTATCCAGTTTCTTACATGATCTGTCTTGTATCAATAGAAAATATCGTACTTTGCCATACTGATATTCGTTGTACCGTAAGGATTGTCTTCATCATTTCAGTGGGCGCATCAATTTTAGATCTATTCAGTTTATTATCTTCAGTTAGTTTTTATTTTTAGTGAAGTTCTCAAACTTGAGAGGTAAAAAGATTCCAGACTGTTTATCGGTCGTGTTACAGGCGCACGATCGATAGTGAGTCTGCCCAGCAGAACAAACATGTTCATATATTATTCGAACGAATACAAACGAATTATAAGGAGAAGAAACCATAAGTCATTCGTGAACGGCTCGGTTCATTTACTGTCCTGGTTAAGCTATTAGGACACATGCTTTGAAGTAATAAGGGCCTCCCATGGGCTTTTCAGTTGCCAATAAAAGCTATACTACATAATCTCATCCGCCCAAGCGATGGCATTGTAATTCAGTAAGTTCCATACTGGAGTAAGGGGACCGTAATCTGTGTTGCAATCTGCCTTCTCCTTATCCTTTTTTGTTCTTTGCTTCATGGGGCTGCGCTTTTGGTTTAGGCACTCTGATAAAGCCCATAACATTCTTAAATCGTTAGTGAAATTATGATCTAGGCCCAGAGGAGCAGCCTTTTCAGGACCTAAGTTGAGGGGGGAAAGTAGCTATTGCTCACTAATGTTTTGCACTTGTCGCTAAGTACCTTTAGTTTTTAAGAACAAAAAATTCATTTGTCTTCAAAAAGACCCATTTATCTGTAAAAACTGATAGACGTGTGATCAATTACTATCTTGATGTCTAATGTTGGGTACCGAGATTTTGAAAATACGATGCGTTGGGTATCAAAAATTAGAAGCGTAGGTGCACCTGACCTTAAGGATGAGGTGCTGAGTAAATTTTTCCCCTAAATTTGCATTTGATAATATATACAAAGCAGAGAAAAATCCCAAGTCATATTCAAAATTTGAACAAAAGAAAAGTCTAAAAAAAAATAGGATTGCCTTAAAAGTGGTACGTGTAGATTGCGAATGTTCTTAGGTTACCTGTTCAGGGGTTTTCCTTTCCTTTATTGCGGTTAAAGATTAATTTTATTTACTTTGAAGGCCTCCTTGACATAACTAGGATTTTATATAAATCTGAGTCTCATGAATATGTTTGCAAATTGGTTCGCTCAGGTTTGTAAAAGGAGAAGTATTGCTGGAATCTCAATTTGTTAAGTGAGTGATCTTCTCTATTTATATGGTTACAAATCATTTGAATTTACAGATACGATGATAATTCTATCTAAAGTAGTTACAATCTGAAATTTAAACAAAGGGAATTTAAGTTCAAGATACAAATTTGTGATGAAGAGATAAGTAGATAAGTTGGGCTTTATATCACCATTAAATGGTCGCTAAATAAGGTAATATATGCTCGTTTACTAAAGAGAAAAGAGTTTGATCTCAAAATTTAAGCTCCAATGGTAAATGACTGTAACTTGAATATATGTGATCTTTCATAGACAAGCTCATGAACATATATGTCTAACTTATTTAACATTTTTGTCTTTTAGTAAAATGCAGAATAAAAATCTTTTCAACTCTTGAATAATTATCTATTTCTTATTTTGTCATGTTTTTTTTTTGGCTGAGCATCAGTAATTTGTCTAGTTAAGGCTTGAAACTGCGTGAAATCGAACAAACTTTTGTTATCTAAGTTGAGCTCGTTGATGAACACGAGCTTATGCTTTCAAGTTCAATCAATTCTGTGAGACGAGCTGATTATGAGTCGAATACGAATTTTTGTTATTTTTCATGAACACGAGCTTATGCTCTCTAGTTTGGCTCATTTTGTAAAATAAACTAATTATGAGTCGAATACCAGTTTTCTCTATTTTCTTTGGCAAGACCTAACAAATTTTTGTTCTTATGAAAGCTAACACGGGATGTTTGTGCCATGAGAGGCAAGGAAATAAATATATATGGATCCCAAAGTTCAATAAATGAAAAGTGGGTAGGAGCATGGGAGTTATGGCGCGGAGATGAGATGGTCGGCTTGGGCATTCAAGTCCCGGTGGTGCTACCAACCTGTCCCATACCCCCCCCCCCCCCCCCCCCATTAAAGCTCCATTGACAAAATCTCTCCCTTACTCTCCTATGTTTAAAGATAATGACTTCGAGATTTAGAGAGTGACGTGTAACCAAATAGTACACTAGCTTGTATGTGTATGTGCGCGCGCGTGTGTGTATATATATATATATGTGTGTGTGTGTGTGTGAGAGAGAGCGACATTATGTGCTGCCATAGCCACGTGCAACGAGTTCAAAAGGGTCTATATTCATTCATTCTTCCGATCTCATTGCTCGTTCATCTTTAACATTATGATATTAAAAAAAAAAAGAATTTCATTTTAGCAACGATCCTTAAACATGTTAGTGGCATTTTGGTAGTAGTGTAGTACTTAAAGCGGTAGAGTGATGTCACTCGTTCCGTTATTGTCGTTAAATTAATCTATATAATATATAATAAACGAAACGAGAGTTTATTTGTGCGACACATCATCACAGTTATATAATTTCTTTACTTGACATGTCATCACATTATATTTTCAATGTGAAACAGAATTATAATTATTATAAGTGTCCTTAAAGGTTTGAAATATTAGGGGTTCTTATTTCTTGATAAGTTAATTTTTATATTACCAAGTCTTATATAATTAAAAAATTAATTCTAAACGTTTTAAACCTCTAACTAATTCATGAACTGACGTATTAGAACTTAATTTTGACTATTATATACTTAAAATCACTCTCTAATATCAATATAAAAATTTTCATATATTTTAAAAACGAAAATAACATACTAGACTTATTAGAAGATAAAAAAATAATGTTACAATTGAGAATATTATCTTGGATGATGTTCTTATTTTCTGATAAATTAATTTTCATATTACTAAGTCTAATGTAATTGAAAAATAAATTCTAAACGTTTTAAAACTCTAATTGTTTGATAAACTAACTTATTAGGACTTAAATTGACTATTACATTCTTAAAATCACTCTTCAATATAAATATAAAAATTCATATATCATTAAAACGAAAATAACGTACTAGATTTAGAAGAAAAACAATGATGCTACAATCATTCACCACACGCACTTCGTCGCGCCCATGCACCACAGTCATGTTACATGGTCCCCGGGCATAACACTCATTCACCATACCATGCGCTCCCGCCATGGACGTGGAATATGCTTTGACCCACTCTCCGGAGTGTGCAGCATTCCGGGGAAATAGACGACTCTTCCGGGACACTATCTCTGCCAGGGAGCTTTCCAACTCTCCTTCCGCTATGTAGACGGCTCCTCCGGGATGCTACCTCGGCCAGTAGGGTAGATGGCTCATCCGGGATACTACCTTGATGCGCTCCGAGTGCTCCTGCAAAAGAGCTCACCCGCGGAGATAGGCGACTCATCCGGGACATTATCTCTACTAGGGAGCTCTTCAACTTGCCTTCCGCCAGGTAGACAGCTCTTCCGGGATGATACCTCAGCCTGTCAGGTATACTGCTCCTCCAGGATGCTACCTCGACGCACTCTAATGCTTCGGCATAAGGACTCACCTGCGAGATAGGCTTGCTCTCTAAGACACTATCTTCGCCAATGAGCTTTTCAACTCCCCTTTCGCCAGGTAGATAGCTCCTCTGGGATGATACCTCGGCCGGCCAGGTAGACGGTTCCTTCGGGATGCTACCTTGGTCGTCCAGGTAGACGGCTCAACTGGGATGCTACCTCGGCCTGCGGAATAGGCGACTCCTCTGGGACACTATCTCTGTCAAGGAGCTTTTCAACTCCCCTTTCGCCAGGGAGACGGCTCTTCAGGGAAGTAACCTCGGCCTGTCGAGTTGACGGCTCCTCCAAGATGCTACCTTGACGCACTTCGAGTGCTCCGACACAAGGACTCACCCGTAGGATAGGAGAATCTCATTCGGGGTACTATCTCTGCCAGGGTGTCTTCATGACTAGGGGCTTGTGTCGGCACCCCTATGGACTTTTGACCCCCTGGTCACTCCGAGACCGGAGCAGGTCTTCGAAGGGCATCACCCATAGTCTGCTTAGCAGTTGGGCATGGGGGTCTTCCCTATCGCTACCAGGCCCGTGGGACTCTGCAAGGGCTTAGATTGGTGGCTAGATCAAGGGGTTCTCTGGCCACACCAACGCTGTGGGAGCCAGTCTTTCCAGACAGACAGAGCGATGCTGTGCAGGGCAGGCCGGGTGAATATGCGATTCGACAGTCCATGGAACACCGGCAGCTGTGGACCCCTCGATGACTTGTCATTCTTGGGGAGCACCATGTGTCGCGTGATGACATCATCATCTCAACATCTATAAATAGAGGTCTTGAGAATTCATTTAGACAAAATTTCCCCATTTTATATTTTCACTTTCTCACTCTAGAATCCTAGAGAGAGAAACATACAAGACCCTGACTCTGGACCCAAGCATCCGACTGTGACTGTCGTCGTATATTCGTATCGCGCCATTGCCCTTGTAGTACTGTCACCCTTAGGCTCTGTCTGGGAAGTCCTTGGTCTCTGCCCTTAATCTATCATTGTCGTGTTCTACATCATCATACTTAGCATCTGACTCGAACTGTATTCCTTGTGACACCTCAACATCAACTGTGAACCCACTGTCCTTGACATCACTATGTCAATCAATTATCTCAAATTCATGAATATCCCAAAAGGTAATTCGCGATTTTTCTTCTTTTTTCATTTTAACGAGTGAAGGCCGGGGGGTGTTCCAGCAGAGGAAGCTCCGATACTAAAGTTAGGACATAGCTACAGGGATAGAGTTCTGAAAAACAATTATGCCTTGAGTGTTTGTCTGTGCTTGTTTTCGTACCCAAGGCCAACTCCCTGATATAGACTTGGCTCCCAGATTCCTAACTGCTTTGCATCTCTTGTCTAATAGGTCCGGAGATCAACTGAGGTCGAGTCAGGATCTTTGTAGATCACATCATCATCCATTTTTTATAGCATCAGTGTTCTTCTATGACTCTGACTTCTTAAGTAGAGTTCCTCTTAGATACGAGATCCATCGGTTAACTAGAAGTCGATCCCGCCACGTGTTATCATCTCGTTGGGCGAGTATTTTTAGTCATATCAAGGAGAAAAAGGAGTATCCATTCTTATAGATCTTAGGTCCCTTTATTTGTTAGAGAAAAGTCTAGCATTTCTTTCTTTCAAAATGTGGTACACAGCTGTAGAAGGTGCTAGCTTTCGAATAATACCTACGTTGCCTTTCCCTTTCCAATGGTTAGCGACCCACGTAACGAAACTACAGTAGCACACTGGAGATCAATCTTTTCCGCATTTAGCCATAAAATACCAAATCCTATGGGCAAAGTTAATTACATGCAAAAAGCAGGTGACCATGATCTTTAATACACCAGTATAATGTACGTGGGATGCATGTGAACGTTAACATGTGACAAAATTAGATTACGGTATAGAAATGTCATAACCTCATGTATTATGTAAATTATGACATTCAAATTTTAGTAATTGAAGTATACATGTTAATATAATTGAAGTAATATATAATATAATTGAAGTAAACAAGGCAAGTTTTAATAATATGTAGATGCATGAGTATTGTTCTAAACAAACGTTATGGAACCATCTAAAAAATATTAATTGTCTCACCATTACCTTCATCTCACACAACTTTTATAGAACGTAAAAAAGTATAGATCGATTTTATGTCAATGATAGCACATCTCCTTATAATGGTCTTACCGACCACTCTTTTGAAGTAAAAACAAAATAATTTTGAGCTGTGGCATGGTCCAACTAAAAACTCTTTTACAGCTAACAAAATAGTATTATCTTTATGCCAAAAAGTCGTAGTTTTTCGACTTTAACTTTTAACCATTTTTTACTTATTTCGGATATTTATATTACTTTATAGTCTAACTTGATGAACACAATAGCTATCGTGAATGTCTCACAGTCATCCTTAGTCACCTTATTTTTAAGAAATTTTTATAATTTAATTTTAGGAAGATATTCTTATAAGATTAGTATCTAACTAATTTACCCGTTAGGATTTGCTGCAATGAAAAGGTTAGTAACTTCGAACGCTTAAAACATAAAAATGCCTATCTATTTGCAAATACACAACTACTTTCTAGAAATAATATGGTTATTATGATTTTCCTTGTTAAACGAAAAGGGATTACACGCTTTAGACGAAATAATGGCCATGATATTAATCGCTCCAGTCTTATTATTGTAATCTTTTGTCGCCTATAATGATTTAGTGGTATTTTTAACCACTCTTGTTACCTGTTGCTGGCAAGTGACGAGGCAAATGATGAATCATTTGCTCCCTTTGCTAATATGGTAATAAATGTAATTTGATTATAAAAAGACATACAGAAAGAGAAAACAATTGAACAGAAAAAAATAGTAATAGTGACTCACACAATTGAATTTTTTTTTTTCGTTTTATTCTCTTTTCGGTTACGTTAAAAGTGGTATAGAGAATTTCTTTACTATTTTAAAGTTAATTTCTGATTGTAAATGCGTAGAACCGTCCATTCATGTAGCATTCAGTTAGAGATCGTCTAAATGGGTTATGGTAATATACATAAAGGTAAATACAAATGAAGTTACAATAACTTATATAGTCAAAAATGGAATATGTTATTTTTTTTAAGGAAGAGAAATTATACTTGGCAAGTGTTCATCAACTTATAGTGGGATACCTATGTGAAAGAAATGATACCCATCTCTATTAACTTTTATTTTTAAGATTTATATTATAGAGAAGCGAAAGAGGTGGAATCACTCTTAGTTCGAAGGTCGTGTTCATACTTAATCAATAATTGATATGAATGAGTAATTGCAAGATTTTATTAGGGTATGATGTTCACAGCATAATTTTCAATTCTAACACAGCCAAAAAAGGTAAGCGTTTTCATATTTTCGTATGGGTAAGAATTTTTCACAACAAAATAGAAAATAGCAAACGTACACGATGAAAACACTATTTTGGTCAAAGTTAATTGTTCTATAAGACATTATCATCATCAAGGTATTCCATGTCCTAATTTATGTAAAGCATTACGTTGTGGATGACAATGAACATATATCATTTAAGTAATGATAAGTTTTATGAAAAATGAGAGAGACATTCATGTACTAATTATAGCATTTATGAGTAGTGAAAAAAATATCTTTATTAAAAGAATCTAGATTCTTGATATGTTAATTATATGGCAAGGCAGTAATTTTAAAAAATAAGGAGGGTATTGTAGTTTAAAAAATAAATTTTAAAGATTCACACTTTTATACGTAGTATAGATATAGATAATAATTTACACAACATTACTGGACATTGGTTGATTGAGTGCCCTATTTTGAGTACCGAGTCTTTCCCTAACTATCAACCACTAAATGGAACTAAATCTTGCACCAAACAATTGTGCCATAAAGAAGAACTTTGTTCTGGAGCTATGGGGCCATCTCCAAGTAAGGGCGTCCAAACTCAAAGAAACTTTAGCTCAAGGATCTTCTGCTATATAGTTCATCTGTTGCTGTTACTAAAAATATCGTTAAATATATATCGCAACGAAAAAAATTTCGTTATAATTTTTTAAAACAGGGATAAAGAAATATTTTCAGTGACATTGTCTTTAGAGTTATTATAGTGTAGATGCTACACAACAGAAGATCCTTATCTTTCTATTAAGGAGCTGTATCATAAATAACTCTCTCTTCAAGCGCTACAATAATGACGGATCCCGATTATCATGCCATTGATATGGATTGGCACCATTACGTATATGATCCGGATTACCTACTGTAGTTAAGGTTACAGCAAACATGAGACCCAATTACAGCCATCCCTTGAGCTTGGTGAGAGAAAATACCTCAAATCAAGTCACATCATCGGTTACGGCAGGTGATTCGGATCCTTTACGATGCTAATCACATATGTTCTCGCCTTAGCTCAAAATTTCCGAAGTCCCTAATATTTCTAAATCATTTTCAGCTTAGTGGCTCCGAAATTTTGGGCCAATAGATGTGCCAGCATAAAGAGTGGGACCAATAGCTGATCCAAGATGAATGATGCACTGCTTCAGCGTTGAAAGAGCATTTAACGTGGTTACTGGGCGAAAAGGGCAATCCAAGTACGTGCATGTTATTGACAAGTGTATATTATTGACTTTAGTGTAAGAGGGAAATTAAGTGAGCACCAAGAATTAATAAGCCCAACTGCCAACCAATTCCTTTTTCTACTAGTTATGTTCATACTCACCACTTCACCTTTTGCTTTTGCCTACATAAATGCCCCCGTACCAAATTAGCCCACTACACACAATCAAGTTCCCTTTCCTAAAAAGTGGCAGTGTTACAAATTTTGGTGTAGTAGTGTACTGTGATTAACTTTGGGGAGAAAATGGCAATGCTGACGAAGGTGGCTTGTTTGATGGTACTCAGCATGGTGGTGCTGGCACCCTACAATGAAGCGGCCATTTCGTGCGGTCAGGTGGCGAGCGGCGTGGTCTACTGCCTGCCTTACTTGAGGGGCACCGGAAAGCTACTGCCGCAATGCTGTTCAGGTATCAGGGGACTCAACACCGCTGCTAGGACGCCAGAGGACCGCAAGGCGGCTTGCTACTGCCTCCAGAAAGCCTCTAAGAGCATCGGAGGTCTCAAACCTGGTCTCGTCGCTGGCCTCCCTGGCAAGTGTGGAGTCAACATTCCTTACAAGATCAGCCCATCCACTGACTGCTCCAGGTATCTGCATCATAAATGAATGGCCAATCAAGCCTCTTCTTTAAGTTACACGCACGCAAACATAAAGTAATTTGTGGCCATGCTTTCAAAGTGCGCATACATGTGCTGAAATTAAGAGGGTGACATTAGAAAACAAATACCTTGGGCTAAAAGTGGTTCTGCACTTCTTTGTGGATAACCAATTTAATTGGCACTTTTCGAAACACATGACAACAATCCAAGATTAGTGGCAGCACTTGTTAGCTAAAAAGGCTGCCATAAATCCTACGTACAAGACGGCTTTATAGGACTTGAAGGGGTCTAGCTACTCCAACTTGAGCACGAGCAAAAACAATCCGTGAAAGACACTATTTTTTGCTTCTCTCCGATAGTAGCCCAACAAAAAGAGAGCACCGATGATATCAAGCTTTCGGTTTAATGAACTAAAGAAAAGACATACTTGAACACTATTTTACTGTTGCGATATTGTGTTGCAGGGTGAGCTAGGTTCGTGGACGTGACTGCACGAGGATTTGCGGATGCAAGATCTACAGCTAGCGAGTACTTACTTTGTTGTAATAAGAGTTGAAGTGGGTTTGTTTGTCCCATTTAAAGAGTCCACTTGGAACGACTCTCGTTGTTTCTTTCTTGTTAATCCCTTTTCTTTCCCTGTTGTACTGGTAGAATCTTGTAGTCGCATGCCATAAAATCGGTGGTTGCATGTAGCTATCTCCTCCTCCGTAGAATTTATTATTTATGCTGCTGCTACTCTCTCTCACTCTGTGTGTGTGTGTGTGTGAAATGATTACCGACAAGCAAGAAAATGAAAGAAATTCAAATCTCAACTGTTAATATCATTTTAGTGACACATCTTATTTCGCTCCAACAAAACGTTGTTCTTATAAAAGTTACAAATTGCGTGCAAATTGTCCAACACTAGTCTTAATTACTGTGAGAATAGTTTTAATTATTGTTGAATAATGTATGTTTTGAAGTGATTATACACAACTTCTTAAATTATCCCACCGCTAATTTAACAAAGGCCATATACACTTTAACATTAAATTAGGACTAGCCTTCAAAAAAAAAAAAAACATAGTAATTCTATTAATTTATATATCCCACCCGCACGTAAGGGTGGTGGACCATGAGACTTCACTTGTCGACCCTCTAATTAGTGTTACTGTGGACATAACATTTCAGTAAAGATCAATTTCTCTACCTAACACACGCCAAGGAAACCGGAATGTGGTGGTATTCTACTTATTATCACCTACAAGAAGAGTTCGTAAAAAAAATCTTAACTATTTAAAGGCGATGGTGCATCAAATTCACAAGCAATAGTGTGTGTGTGTGTCTATATATATATATATATATATATATATATATATATAGGGAGCTGATCCGTTGAGAGCGCTAGCAAAACAGGAGATTTTGCTAGCGCGATCTGGCCCTTCATCTAGCCAGATGGACGGGCCAGATCAAATTTTTTGAAACACTTTTTCACCGTCCGCTACATTATGTAGCGGACGATTTTTTTACCATTATACCCCTAGTCTGCCTCACCGTCCGCTACATTATGTAGCGGACGTTAATGTTGTTTGCAAACATCCAAACTGAAGGTTTACTTCCTGCAACTATCTCAATTTTTGCTGCATCCTTTATGTTTATCCAGTGTTCAATGTTCTCCAGGCTTTGATCTATAAGACAGGCAAAATAAAGGCCTTCATTCACGCTACATAATAAACTATCAGCAAAGGATCACTGCCGAATTCTACAATCCCATTGAAGACCATCCCTTTTGACTATTTCTTGTGACCTTTTCCTTCAAGCGCTTGCAGTAGTCCAAACCTGACAAGATCGGCCTTGCAACGAAAATAGATTTGGTCCTTGGTCTGGTGGCGGCGTCAGCAAGGTAGAAGCGAGAGAGAGAGAAAGAAAGCCTCGGGGACTCAAACCCATTAGATCTGCTGCTTGGTCTAGTGGGCGGTGGTGCTTGGTCTGGTGGCGGCGGCGGCGGCGGCTTGAGAGAAGAGAGAGCCTCAGGGACTCAAACCCATCAGATCTGGTGCTTGATCTGGTGGGCAGTGGTGCTTGGGCTGCTAACCGCGGCAGCCAGAGAGAAGACAGAGAGAGAGTCAAGCAACCCCAAAACCCATTGGTGGTCATCGACGGCGCTACCACCCAACGACGCCCCTAAGAAGCTACCACTAATGCCGTAAAGCAGTCACCATCCAGTGCCTATGAACAATCATCATCCGACAACAATATTAACAACAACAACAAAATCTGCAACTACCAAGGGGCTACGCTACTGCCGCCTCCTTCTTTGGTCACGCCGGCCGCAACAACACCTACGCGGCCAGATCTGGACGGTTCACCGTTCGATCATGTTCCCTCCAATCAACTCCTCTTGCAAAATTCGAGGCAAGGGACACAAGTGTAGCTGTACTTCTTGTGGATCACGCCTGTCCAAGCTAAAAATCTTTGGTGCTGGACAATGGACTAAGGCCGGTGGCCTTGGGTGGTGGATGGCTGAAGCGAGAAGCCTGCAAGCTCAAGGTTGGGGCTTCAACAAGTTCTTTGGCTGTGATCAGAGACCAAGAGAGAGAGGAGGGTAGCGAGAAGAATGAGGAAGAGAGAGAGTCTGTGAGTGTGAACTTTAAAGAAGAGACAAAAAAATGGTTTTTTTATATAACCCAGGTAACCGCGGGTATCCCGAGGCAACCATAAAGACTGTCCAACTTGGTAATTGTTCTGATTTATGTCCGCTACATTATGTAGCGGACGAGCACTGCAGTGTGCTCTTCAAGGGTATTGTTGTCAAAAAATTGTCCGCTACATTATGTAGCAGACGACTTAAAAAAAACGCAAGATCTGGACCGTCCACAGATCGCGCGTGGACGGCCAGATCGCACAGTTTGCTAGCGCTCTCAACGGATCAGCTCCCATATATATATATATATATATATATATATATATATGGGAGCTGATCCGTTGATAGCGCTAGCAAAATGGGAGATCTTGCTAGCGCGATCTGACCGTCCATCCCGAAGGGATGGACGGCCCAGATCGCGTATTTTTGCGGCGCTGTCAGCAGTCCGCTACACTGTGTAGCGGACGTCACTTTTTACCGTTTTGCCCCTGCACCCCCTCCGCTACACTGTCTAGCGGAGCACATAATTGAAGCCCACGTTGACAGCCACGGTGTCGTCCGCTAGACAGTGTAGCGGACGACTGACTCAGTCAACACGACTGTTACTTTGTCATTATCTTACCGTCCGCTAGACAGTGTAGCGGACCGTTTTTCCCTTCTTTACTCCGAAACCCTTATTCATTCCTTCTAAACTGCTATTCATTCCTTCTTCTCACAATTCTTCTAGCGGTGTTGGCAAGTAGATCGGCGCAATTTCTTCTCAAGAAATCCTTTATTCGACGAATCAATCACGTAACTTCACAAACCAATCCTTTATTTGTTCATAATCTAGAGTTGTTATCGCGGCTTATGCATGATTTTGAATGTGTGCGAAACGCTGCATTGTGCTAGCGTTTGTCAATGTATCTATACATATATATAGATTATATATGTGTATTGCGTATTATTTGTTCATGTGATTTCACTTGTAAAATCCCATTCCCGTGTCTGTTTGTATCTATGTACATTGCATATACACAGCATGTGAACTTATGTGAGTATTATCTGATCACATGCTAGCGTTGACTGTGCTAGCGTTGTATGTTTGAGAATGTTTACGCTTCCAACCTTGCCGTTTTGCATAATTTCAGTTGCGAAAAATGGATTTCAACCCTGGACCAGAAGATCCGTCCGTATTATACGACCAAGCAAACCATATCAGTACGCTCATATGGGATGGTGGAGTAAGATACTTATTTTATCAACTTTGTTATTCTTGGGAACGTTGTATATCGTTTAATTTGCTTAAATTGTATTTATTAATTCGTAGGAAAGAGCACTTCTCAACACGGTAGAAGTATCCGATAATTTTAAAGAATGGAAATTGAACAGAACCCAGAAAAGATTACTGCGTGGGATTGGGTTTGGGATTTTCACGCATGGGCAGATCTTTCAACAACTTGACCGGCACTTAATAGGTGCCCTTGTTGAAAGGTGGAGAAGTGAAACGAATACGTTTCACTTCCCTCTCGGAGAGCTGACAATTACCCTAGAAGATGTAGGGTTCATCTTAGGGTTACCGGTGACGGGGCGGCCGGTAATAGCTCCTCCGTCGGAAGCAACGAATAAGAGGACCGCTAGGGACTTCTTTACTTCGATACCCCAGGATCAATTTAGCACTGGGGGTATCAAGTTGAAATGGTTGGTAGATACCTACAAGGTTCTGCCGGATAACTACACGGATCAGATGCTTGTGCTGTACACACAAGCTTTCCTCTTGTGGGTGATGGGGGCAATTCTGTTCCCAACAACGTCGAAGAATACCGTCAGCGTCAAATATTTACCGTTGTTGGGTAACCTGCTGGAGGTTGGGGATTATGCCTGGGGAGCCGCAACTCTTGCGTACCTGTACCGAGCATTGCACAAGGCAACGAGGCCCGACTCCAAAGCGATATGTGCATGTCTCTCGCTATTGCAGGTATATCATACAATTCTTGATTACTCGCTCGTTTCTTTTTTTTTGGGTTGAATTGACAATAAAATTTGACGATACTTTATTTAATTTGTCTTTGCTCTCAGGTGTGGTCTTATGAACACCTTGCTACCGGCGCACCCACGCGTAGGGACGGAACCGATAATGTGTGGCCTCGGTTGTGCGCCTGGGAGTACAGCCGGAAGGACAGCCACTACCAGAGGAGAGACGATCCCCATCACAACATTACGTACTATCGGGGGGAGCTCGACTCGTTATCTCCTGGCCAGATGCGATGGGCACCGTACAAACATTTGGCGCGACGGGTGGGAGAGTCGTTCGTCTTCACGCTCTCTGGGTTGCAACGCACACCCCTGATCCACTTCGAGGTCGCAGAGTGGCAGCTGCCAGATCGCGCTATGCGCCATTTTGAGTGCCTGCAGGGGTTGCCAGCAGGCGCGCCGGATATGAGGCTTAACAGGAACCCACCGGGTGTCCCTCGGTTTGGCAAGGCAAATGCGCACGACTTGTGCGCACGAGAACTTGAGGTTTGGGATTCCTGGCAGGACACGCTGGCGGCCATTGTGTCGGAGCCTGACCCCGTGATCAGCATCGAACAGTACAATGGGTGGTACTACCGCATCACCCGGAGGAGAGTAGCTCCAGTAAGGTTTGAACGCGGGGAGAAGTACCACCCTAGGGGTCAGATCGATGAGCACATGGCATACAATCTGGTAAGTTGGCCAATAAGTGCTTTAATTGAACTTGATGATTCTAACTGTGTATGAAGTTACTTATTTATTATCTCTCTGGATGTAGGTTAATGCCTCGTTCGCCTTCTTCCAGAAGTTGAGCGAGCGGAAGGATTTGGTGGATGCAATGGGCGAGGAGCTTCGCCAACAGGCTGATGCGTTGGCGTATGGCTGCGGGAATTTTTTACACCAAGCATCGGGCCAGCCTTCCGGCGTCAGCCCGGGAATGGGTTATCCGGGGTGGCAGCCCCCATATGTGAGCGAGGGATACACCGATCCCTCGGGACAGACTTCGGGAGTGAGCCAGGGATATGGTGGTCCCTCTGTACCGGGAATGGGTGGTGATTGGGGACAGCCAAGCACCATGGGCCAGGCTCAAGCGCCGTGGGAAGACTACAGTGTGCCCTCCTTCTCTTTGCTATTGGACTCGGAACCCCAACCCTTCTCTCAGAGTCAAGTCACGCAAGACTGGGGTTTCGGACACATCAGTCTGTCGGAGACACTGCCCATTGTCCCGTGGGCAGGACCATCTACTGCCGAAGGAGGGCAATATCCCCCGGTCGACCCCCCGGAAGGAGTGCAATATCCCCCGTCGACCCCCGAGGGCAATATCGCAAAGGGCATCCAGTGAAGCCCCTAAAGCCGCATAAATGCCAAATAATCAGAGAGCGTTATTTTAGCGGCTTCCCCCGGGACAAAGCGTTGTATAGTGTGAATCATCCGGAGGGCATGGATTACACTTGCGAGTGGGGAGAAATGGCCTCCCTGGCTCCGGGGAGTTGGTTAGACAACGGTGTCATCTCCACATACGTGGAGATTCTGAAGGAAAGGGGTCGGGAGCGGCTGAACGAGTACCCGGCTGTTTTTTTGGTTGATGCCTTTTTTCATAGCCTCCTAGTGTCTGAATGGCATGAGTGGGTCGAGCAAAGGCGGAAGAAAAAGTTGAGCCAGTGGAGACCGTCCGCTAACCTACGAGCGTATCTTGCTAGGGATAGTCCAGTGAGCGCAAGTGTTGCCGACGTGTTTCTAATCCCATTTTTAGGGGAAAGCCACTGGTACTTGGTTTGCTATGAACCGGTGGAGAAAGTCGTATCGGTGATCGACAGTCTCCACGACGATACCGCCTTTATGCCTGTGCTGCAGATGTACAAAGCCCAGTTGGATTCAATGGTAATATTACGATTGTTGTTTAACAGTTATTGTAACTTGGCATAAATGTTAACTCGTGTCTTACGCCGTTTTGTGTTTCTTGCAGAATATATTTTGTGCAATGGTCAATGGTATCCGTGGTAACCCTGTACCGGCGCGGCCAAAGCTCGATTGGCGACTGAAGAAGAGGAGGCCCAAGCAACGTAACACTTCGGACTGCGGCGTTTTCCTTTGCATGTACATGGATTACATTTGCCGGTCCGAGAGCCTCAAGGCGGCGGTGTGGAGCCAAGCAGAAGTAGACACCTTTAGATATAGAATGGCTTGGCAAATTATGAAAGGCCGGCCTAGAGCGGTTAGGTGTATTGTAAATCCGGCTAATGCCGAGAATCCCTCCCAACATGATTCCCCCCGTTGACATTGTACCATTACACTTTATTTTTTTTAATAAACTATGATTATTTAGAAAGCTCTCATTGATTTGTGTTGAAGATTATTGATTGATTGTTTTGTCTGATTTCCGTTGAAGATGATTTGAGTTTGGTTGATTGAAAAGCAAAATCTGTCCGTTAGACAATGTCGCGGACAGTGGGGGAAGTGAATTTTCAAAGTGTGGGGGAAGTGAATTTTCTAAGTGTTATAAAGTGTGGGGGAAGTGAATTTTCTAAGTGTTATAAGGCATTCTGCTGGCCCGTCCGCTAGACAATATCGCGGACGGTGGGGGTGGGAAAAAATGCATTCTGCTGGCCCGTCCGCTAGACAATATCGCGGACGGTGGGGGTGGGGAAAAAGGCATTCTGCTGGCCCGTCCGCTAGACAATATCGCGGACGGTGGGGTGGGGAAAAAGGCATTCTGCTGGCCCGTCCGCTAGACAATATCGCGGACGGTGGGGGTGGTGAAAAAAGCATTCTGCTGGCCCGTCCGCTAGACACAATGTAGCGTTATGCAGTTTTAATAAATTGGCGTCCGAAGACAATGTATCTCAAACGGCACAATTAAGCGAGAAAAAATTTGGAAACATAATGAACATGTATACAATAAATTTGGTTATTATTAATAAATTAGGGTTCACATTGGGGGAAATAAATTTTTTCACAAGCGCTCCGATCAAATATTACAACTTGAAAATCCCACCACCCAAGGTGTTCAAACACTACAAAGTCCCCGAGTTCGAGGCCATGCTGGCGCACGAAGACGTTCCAACCCTCTGCGAATTGCTTTTTTTGGGGTCGGCCGGGCTTCAGCTTGATTTCAACCTGCCAGGCCCCCTTGCGGCTATATAATCTTGAACTGTCATGAATTGTTGTAAATTGATTGGTAAAGGCTTCCGGTATGTCCTAACAAACACAATACAAAAAATAGGTTAGTTTTTAACCAAAAGATCAAACTTTTAACACACGAAAATACAGAGAAAGAGGGATGGGCTACAAGTTCATTCTCAAATCCCGGCATCATGACTTTGAAAAAGTGTTTGCCTGCTAGGTGCAAGTTGCCAATAAAATCGTAGGTGGTCTCCGATCCAGAAGCCATCGAGGTCGGCGATGAGGGGAGGACGGTGGTGTCGCCGGAGATGTGGGTCGCCGTAGATGGGGTAGCGGCTTGGGTTAGATGTTCGAGAGAGAGATAGAGAATATAGCGGACTGATAAAAGCTGTTGCCCGTTTTGATTAATATGTACAATAGGATAGAGGTCCGCTACATTGTATAGCGGACATAAATGAAGACCAAAAGTTTTTCTGCGATGACGTCCGCTACATTGTATAGCGGACATAAATGAAGACCAAAAGTTTTTCTGCGATGACGTCCGCTACATTGTATGTCCAAAAGTTTTTCTGCGATGACGTCCGCTACATTGTATAGCGGACATAAATGATAACAAAAAAATTAGGACTATGCATATCCGTCCGCTACATCAGAAATCGCTACATCAGAAAAAATAATTCCGGTATTCGGTTGAAAAATTATTAGAAAAAATTATTACAAATGTCAAACTTATATAAAAATTATTACAAATGTCAAACTTATACAAAAAATTAAAGGTCCACTGCAGCTTGTCCGTCCTCATCTTCGGCGTCATCTTCTGCCCCATCTTGCAAACCCCCGGGACTTATCCCCAATGCCTTGTAATGGTTCCGCTTGTCGTGGTCGGTCATTTTGTTGCACAATGCACACCTTCGCAGCTTTTTAGGTTGAGTTGCCGTTTCAATTGAGCTTTTCATTCGCGTAGATCTCTTGCGGCCTTTCGTTTGCGATATAATTGGATCCAACGGCCGGATATCATTGTCGCCTTCCTCCCCCGGCTCGTCATCTTCGGATTCCGTCGTAGGCTCGGTGTCAACCGCATTGGTGACTGAAGCTGCTTCCAACTGGTCGACGATGGGCTCTTGCTGCTGAGCTACATCGAGGAGATGTTTATAACCGACCATTGTAGCAGCAGCCTTTACGGACAAACGGGTGAACATCGTCACCAGATGATTATACCGCAACGTCTCTGATTCTTCAAAGTCAGTATACGGGTGCTCCGGAAAGGAAATGGTACCGTGCAACCTGTTTGCACCTTTCGTCCACCGTGGCAAGACGTATTTATCGGGGATTGTCCTGATATTCTTCTGGGTGAAAAACCGCAGAATGTGTCTACACAGGATGCCATGGAACTCAAACTTCTTGCAAACACACGTCACCGAGTCCGTCAATGTGTCGTGGCTCACCGTATAAATTCTGCGCAGCTTCTCAGGGACGAGGTCATTCACGAGCGAATAAACCTTGTACTCACGCGTAGACATTTCTGCCACCTTGTTTATACTGTATCGTCCCGATTTTCGCAGCTCTACTTGGTATAGCAAGAAGATCTCCTTCGTATAGACTTTGGCACCGTTCAGCTCCAGCGGGGTCTCTAGCAACCTTCTCCTTTGTTTGTACGTTGTTGCAAAGTCGGCAGCCCTTTCTTTTACGAACAACGAAGCTACCGCTTTTTGTGCGGATGCAACGAAAGTCTTCAAATTGGTAGCTGTACCCACATAACTATCGAACGTGGCATTCATAGATTCACTCCTGCCCGTCGTTTTCATGCCCGCTGAAAAATACCTCCTCGTGTAAACGCCAATCCATTGCTCTTTGCGCTCGTACAAGTGCCGGAGCCACTCGTTGTCTTGCAATGAGTAATCCCGAACAAGCTTTTCCCACCTCTCCTCGAATTCTTCAATCGTTAAGGACTTGGTAATGCACTTGTCAAAATCCTGTTTAAAGTCTGGATACTTTGCGTACACGTGATGCAGACGTTCAGGGTATTTGTTGCTTATGTGCCAAGTGCACAAGTTGTGCCGGGTGTCTGGGAAGACGGTCGCAATAGCCTTCTTCATTGCCAAATCTTGATCGGTGATGATCACTTTGGGTGCTTTGAAGTTCATTGCTTCCAGCCACGTCCTAAACAACCATACAAAAGAACCCTCGCTCTCGTCCCTTAACAAGGCGAACCCGAACAGGATGGAGTGATAGTGATGATTGACGCCGGTGAAAGGAGCGAACGGCATCGAGTACTTGTTGGTACGGTATGTGGTGTCGAAAGTCACGACATCCCCAAAATGCTTATAAGCTAGTCTCGAACGACCGTCGACCCAAAAAATTGTACTAACTCGATGCTCTTCGTCAAGTTTATAGTCGAAGGTAAACTGCGGGTCCTCCATCTGCATCCGTTTCAATAGGCTCATTGTCGATTGCGCATCATTGAGGTCATACGCGGCTCGTCTATGGGTTCGGACCGCGTTACGAACGTCTGTCGTGTTAAAGTTTAAATTTTGAATTCCCCCAGCCTGTTCAGCAAGAACATTAACAATCTCAGTAGGTCCAATTCGCGCATTGCTCATTGTGTGAATTAGGCTCCTCGCGACCTTACCCATCTTCTTGTGTTGATGCATCTGACTCACCTTAGAAGGAGTTACTAACGGGTGATTGTGTGCCAGTTCCAGGCTGGTAATAAGCCAATGATCATGATTGGCTTTGTAGCTTACGAACATCTTGACCTGGCAATTTGTGCGCTCAAAGCAGTCCCGTCTTCTACGCGAATATCCTATTTCGTCATCACTGTCATCATTCCCTACGCGTGTCTCATTTTGCTGTGGATTTCTGCCCCTATGACACTCGTATAAACGAGAGCATATCTTTTTTGTTACGTTGCTCGTTCTTGTAGTCTTTATTCTAATGCCAAAACCAACCCTCAATGAATACGCTCGAAAACATTCTTCAGCTTCTTCCAATGTTTGAAACGTTCGTCCCAGATACGGATCACTAGCATCTACGGGGACGTTGGAGCTCGACACGAAATCAGACATTGTGAAACAAGACCTGTGTAGAAATAGACTACGCTTAACAATCAAATGGCATTTCTAACTGAAAATATTACCTAAAAATTACAGTGGGCGAATAGACCAATTTAGGATGACAAACATACCGTATGCATAACCCCTGAAAGTGTCTCCAAATTAACAATTATTAATTTACTGAACATAACAAATCAAAATTACTAAGATAAATAGACGAATTCATCATGCCAAAAAATCGAATTAAACTATAATTTTATTTAGAGTTTACAAATTACACCTTTTTTATGAACATCATGTCTAGAACATCACAAATTGAAGAATAGAGTGACAAATTTCTAGAACATCAAAAAAAATCTATACGTTTTTGTCCGACCAAAAGCAAACCATATTTTACCATTCAATCCATAAAGAAAACTTCACCATTCGCAAACTTACCTTACTTGAGTGAAGCTAAGTTTTACTCGAAGCTTGAAGGGAGCAGAAAATTGTAGCGAGTCCGAAGGAGGAGAAGAAAATTGTAGCCGAAGGAGCTTGAGGAATTCCGACAACCCGTCGTGTGTAGAAATAAAGGTACAAACACGTGGTAATGTGTCAGTTGAGTCAG
Source organism: Escallonia herrerae (assembly GCA_033070095.1). Classification (NCBI taxonomy): domain Eukaryota; kingdom Viridiplantae; phylum Streptophyta; class Magnoliopsida; order Escalloniales; family Escalloniaceae; genus Escallonia; species Escallonia herrerae. The sequence goes on along the minus strand of JAVXUP010002551.1, from coordinate 301 downwards.
TCGTCCGCTACACTGTCTAGCGGACGACACCGTGGCTGTCAACGTGGGCTTCAATTATGTGCTCCGCTAGACAGTGTAGCGGAGGGGGTGCAGGGGCAAAACGGTAAAAAGTGTCGTCCGCTACACAGTGTAGCGGACTGCTGACAGCGCCGCAAAAATACGCGATCTGGGCCGTCCATCCCTTCGGGATGGACGGTCAGATCGCGCTAGCAAGATCTCCCATTTTGCTAGCGCTATCAACGGATCAGCTCCCATATATATATATATATATATATATATATATATATATATATATATATAT